>SPJY01032824.1:1154379-1198512 GCA_005191435.1 Raddia distichophylla
TATTATTATTATTATTATTATTATTATTATTATTATTATTATTATTATTATAGTTAGAGAAGTCATGTATTGAAGACTATGCATAGTCAAAAACGTATATTTGTGATTGGAAGAAGTAGGTTGTAACTCGTAGAACTATAAAATATCGGTTTTGCTATTTAGCAGTCGCCTGCAAAGTGGAAAAGAACACATGCAACGTGAAATGAAGAGGAATGCAGACGATTTGCAACACCTAGGATCCATCGTCGTCCTCTATTTCCGGCGGCTGTCTTCTCCATCTTCGGCGCTGCTGCCATCACAAGGTCTGGGTTAGGGTTTGGGTTTGGGATACCCCCGTGCCTGGGGATAACGGCGGACCAGCGGTGGGGTGGGGTTCGTGGTGGGACGGCGAGGCGCCGACAACCGTGCTAGAGTTGTGGGAACGGTCGAAGGGGGCCGAACGGTGGTGGCAGGGGATCGTCATACACGGTGGCCAAATTAGGGTGGATTGGGTCGGTTGGCGACAGGTGGATGTGAGGTGGAGTGGCAAGGCACCGAGGGCGCCAACGGCCATCGGCGGTGGCCAAAGGAGGCGGCAGCAGCAATGGGATTGGATCAGGGTATGAGGGGATCGCAAGGGGAAGGGAGAGGGTCGCGAGGTGGGGGACCGGTAGTTAATAGGGGATGGATCTCGGCCATTGGATTTTGATCCAACGAGCGGAAAAAAGTGAATGTATAGATGTACAAAATGCATATGCATGTGAAGAAGTCAATCCCATGAAAAATATGTTTCTTAGAGTATAAATACATGGATAAAGGTGCATACGAGAACTATATCATAGGACAGTAATAATTTCCATCATCTAAAGTCCTAATTTTGCCATAGTCGTAGCAGCAGCAATGTGGATTTTCCACACCTGTATGTGGCTCCAGCCTTCAAAACCATTTGAAGTCCAGCTCCGATCAAAGCCTATATCAGCTCCGTTCATACTAAGCCCAAACTCTGAAGGTGAATGGTCCAATATATACCTCTGCGATCATCTGATTTGCATCAAGATGTGCTCGGACCCACACAACCGTCAAGTGGTTTTTTTTACAAAAATGTCTCCAAAAGTTTTTCAAAAAGCAACCATGTCATTCTTCTCCCTTGTCTCTCCACCGAGCCATCGTCGTGCGCCGCCGTCGACCACCACCTCTACTGGCGTGCAACCATGCTACGCGGCCTCGGTGTGCACACGACTGCCCAACAGCGCGGCACAGCTTAGTGTGACAACATGAGTGTGAGTCGGCTTGGTCGTGCACTGCTCGACATGGTGGTCGCCGACGGCGCATGGTAGCCTGCTTGGTGGAGTAAGGAGGAGAGAGAGGAAGAAAAAGGGCCAAATTTATTTAAAAATGATCAAAGGGGTTTTTTTGTAAAATATTCATGTGAAGGGAAGTTGGTCTAAGGCTCTGAGCACAAATATTGACACGAATCGAATAGTTGTGGAGGTACATATAGCTGTATGTACGCGTGAGAGTGTATTTCTGCAACACTGCACACGTCTTTTTTCTCCTAGGAATATTAACGGACAGTATTGCCTTGCAACGGTAGTTATTTCACATGATGTTTCGTTTGTTTCATACTGTGTTTTTATGACTATTTAATGTGTATTGCGTTTTATGAATGGTTCATATGATGTTTTATTAGTTCTTTTCTCCCCTTCGCCTCACGGTCTCGCCTCAACCGGTGGGCGGTGGCATTTCCGTTTCCCAGCACGCACCGCCCTGCCAGCCGCGCCGTGCAAACCTGCCGCTCCCACTATATAACTACCTCTCGTGCACGGACTAGTATTCCTGACCTAGCTATACGGTTGCAGCGTCTATAAACCGAGACATTGACCCGAGCTGCCTTATCTACTACCCCTTCTCCCTTCTCTCCCCTACCATCTTTTGCCATTGATTAAGCTTGAGCTATCTCGCATCTTGCGCCGGCGGCGGGGTGCAGGTCGACCGGCCGATACGACCGGAAGGCGGGGGGCATGAAGGTGCAGTGCGACGTGTGCGCGGCCGAGGCGGCCTCCGTCTTCTGCTGCGCCGACGAGGCCGCGCTCTGCGGCGCGTGCGACCGCCGGCCGCGTCCACCGCGCCAACAAGCTCGCCGGCAAGCACCGCCGCTTGTCTCTCCTCCACCCCTCGCCGTCGTCGTCGCCCGCCCAGAGGCCGCCTCTCTGCGACATCTGTCAGGTGAGACTTGAGAGAGATGAACTACCTTCCTGCAGCAGCCAACGATGGAGTCTGTCAGTCTGATCGGAGCCTTGCGCTGCAGGAGAAGAGGGGATTCCTGTTCTGCAAGGAGGACAGGGCGATCCTGTGCAGGGAGTGCGACGTGCCGGTGCACACGGCGAGCGAGCTGACGAGGCGGCACAGCCGGTTCCTGCTCACCGGCGTGCGCGTCTCGTCGGCGCCGGTGGACTCCCCGGCGCCGTCCACGGAGGACGAATTCGAGGAGGAGGAGAACAGCAGCAGCGCCCGCAACGCCGACGACTCCTGCAGCGGCGGCGGCGCCGCCACCGCGAGCGACGGGAGCAGCATCTCCGAGTACCTCACCAGGACGCTGCCCGGCTGGCACGTCGAGGACTTCCTCATCGACGACGCTGCCGCCGTCGCTGTCGCCGTCTCCTCGCACGAGCCGTGCCAGGTCAGTTTCCACCGCTCCAGCGCAATGCACACCACCACTTGCGACCGATGCACGTTGCAGCCTGGTCCGGCCGCCGTGTGCAAGGAAGCCGATGCCGTGACGCACCGCCCGTCGGCGTTCATATCTGCTCTCAGCTCTTCGAGCTGACAATCATGTAGGCACTAAGCAGTTTGTTGTCATGCTCACAGCTAGCACTAAGAAAAATCCGAGCTGCTGGACCAGGGTGTCAGGATAATGTCTCGTGGAGACCACCTAGATATGATGCTCCAATCAATCCAAACAATCTCTTGCCACCTTTCCATTTCAGAAATTTGAGATTTAACCATTCTCGTAGATGTAGAGAGTACTGACCAATTATAAGCAAAAAAAAGGTTTATGCTTGGACTAATTTGGCATATGGGCAACTCGGCGTGTGAGCTGCAGGGAGCTGGAGGGCTAGCTCATCAGATTGGTGGGCTGCAAGAAGTTTACCCGGCGTGGGCGAGCCGGGAGCAGCTGCTCGGCGACGTCGTCATCGCCGCCGACGAGCGGGCCAGCCGGGAGCGGTGGGTGCCGCAGGTGCACGCCGAGTGGTCCGGCAGCAAACGACCCAAGGCGTCGCCGTCCTACTGTTACTGGTGAAAAAACGTGCGGTTTTTTCAGCCGCACCATGAGGGCCACACTGCCAGTCTGCCACTGCTACTAGAAGATTTAGGAGCGAGAAGGGGAAAAAAAGAGGCTAAAAATTTTAACTTGGGATGGTTTATGTCACGCATGGGAAGTGGTTTTCCCACGACTACATGGATGTCTATGCATATGATGGGGCATGGCCGCATGGGAATTCATGTTTTTATATGGGGTCGATCAATTCGCTCGCATATTTCTCCAGTTTTTGGCTTCTTGAATGCCACTTTTGGATGTCTGACAGGAGTGCTTGTACATGCTTTTTAGGGTGTTCTTTAGATTGCGATGGTAATGGTATTATCAGCTATGCACTTTGTGAAAATGTCAACTGTACTGTGACGTGATCTACCCGTTCTCCGCTGTGCATATTTCGTACAGCAAAACCTGAAGTTTATAGTTTTGGGCAACAGGAAGCTTGCTTGCTTCGGCATTTGCTTGTTTCAAAGGATTTTGGAATTTCAGCGTACGTTTCTTGACTTTAGGCTTCTTCTCAGGCGATAGCTTGTGCTGCGCAAGGTATCAGCTGTGTTGCAAAGTGCAAACGGAACCTGCAGCAGGTACTGCTAGAAAGCGACATCACGAGCGGCTACCACTTAAATCAGACCGTCTTACCCATAGGCCATGGCACAGCAAGAAAGGCACAAAATCAAACTAAACATTCTAATTTTGGAAGCCACTTCTTGAAACAGCTCTAAAACTTTAACATGAACAGGGGGCATCAAAGTGCGTTGAGTAAGGGTACAACGTGTGTGTGGCTGCTTTAGAACACTGTTGGATCCATCTAGCGAGCACAATGCCCAATCCCATTTGGTTCCAAGCATCCAGCTCGGGTTGTTACATCTGCCTGTGGACCCCACGTAAGAAACAAGATTGAAAAAATTGGTAGCCCCTCTCATCTTCCCCAAAATCAACCTCGCTTCCTCACATAAAACCCAAGTATCGTCTTCTTCCTCCTCGGTCGCCTAGTGCGACCATGAACACCCTAGCAACATCTTTTTCCTGATCTATGCACCTCTACAACATCTCATCCATCATCTACACCACCTGCATTCACCACGGTAGTGTCTCCTGCTCGACTCTCTATACCTTTGTGCCATCCACGTCTAGTGTTGTCTATATATCTAGTGTTATCTGTGCTCATGGTAGTATTGTCTACACGAATGATTGTTACCTAGAGGTGACTACTAGTTGAAAAAAGCACTACATTTTGTTTGGAAGCCAAAGATGAAATTGGTTTAGAATTTTGAATGTAGCATTTATATATATTTATGAAATTGGTTAAAAAATTTGAATGTAGTGATGTATGTATGAAATTGCTTTAGTTCAACTGTCATTTATTATAGGTAGTACTCTTTTTATGTATTGATATATGTTTGAAATGATAATATGATACTATGAGAAATTTTTAACCGACTCTTTCTATGGAGGCTCCACAAGAACTTCTCTCTTCTAGCTGAAACAACCCAAGAACAATCTTAGAAATAAGTTCGCATAACAACGGCAATGCCTTCTACAACAATTGCTCCCACTGGACCAAGTTAAGATATTACTCTAAAGGTGCAAATGCATCTGCTGTTGGTTGTGCTGGGAGTGGATCTGGAGCTACTATAGCTGGTGAAGTACGCACAAACTTTGTTAATACCATTCATCACAACATGGAGAGTCCTCATCATATTTTCACAATATCCAATAGCAATACCAAAAATCAGATATATAAATCCCTATTTATATATCTATCTAAAAAGATTCTTTGTATATATTCATGCCTAAACGCCCAATAAGAGGGGATATCTAAGTATATCCTATAATTAGTCCGTTGACTAGAGAGAATACCATAATTTTAGATATTATTTCCTTCTGTGTTCTCCTATTGGACTTAGCCAATACTTCCTCCGTTCACAAATGATCTACCTCTAAGAGAAATCACAAAGACCAATAAAAGCAATTAACGGATCAACTATCTATTTAATCTTAGAAATATTGCCGCGAAAGTAGTGCCATCATTTACTGATCCTTCTAGCCTCTCATCCCAAAAGTTGTGTCCTCGCACCAATACAAAAATTGCATGCTTGTAGCAGGCTCACATCAGTTATAACTCCCACCTCGAGTCCTTGACATGCAATTAACTACAACCTCACGCAATTAAAACCAAGTTAAAACGTAGGTCTTTTCTGGACAAACCAAAATAACATATATGTAGATCATTGTGGACGGAAGGAGTATCTCATAAGCTATTATATTTATGCAAAATCAAAGTTTGCAATAGTATTTTGGCAAACTTCACCACACAAGCTAGGAGGCAAACACTCAAGGATGAGCCTTCACTTGACTGAAATTTGTGAGGATTTTAGTCGTAACCAGTCATCCTACGTACTTCCACCACCTCCTTCCTCTCCACCAATTGCCCTTCCTCCTTCCGCTTCTTCCTTTTTGCCAGAATAGCTTTGCGTGCCTCCACCTCTATTAATGCCCCTTCCAGCATGCCATAGTGGTCGACGATGCCCTTGCCATCTCGCATCTCCGGTAACAACATCACAACCTTGCTACATTGTCAGACCTTCGTTTTCTAGCCTCCCATTAAGCCCAAGGGTACAGTGCACTTGATCCCTAACCTTTAGGAGTAGAGGTAGCAACGCGTGGCATGGCAACAAGGCAGGTTAAGCATCGAGGAAGCAGAATTGCATGGGTGAGGGAGTGAGTAGGGGGTGAGGGGAAGATGTGAAAGGATCCTAGGCCGAGAGGGGGGGGTGAATTGGCTAGGTCAAATTTTAAGTATTTTTGGGTTTTTCTTAATTTAATTTGCAAATTAATAAACCACGCTAGCTATTTGATCTAATTGATTGTTCAACCTAAGCAAAAACAGTAAATAAAATATAAGAAGAAACACAACGCGGCTCAAAGGCTTGCACACAACAATTGGTAGATAAGTGAAAGTGTAAACAAAAAGGGAACAAGAAGGCAAACCGAGCTTTTTACCGATGTTCGGTGTACAATGGATGTACACCTACTCACTGTTGAGGAACTCCGACAAACGGAGCCGGGACCCTCTTGTCCCTAACCCTCAATCCACTAGCGGTAGCTCTTCACCAACACATGGCGGGTGAGCTCCAAACCCTCACACAATCGTGAGCTCTTCCACACACACGGAAGCTCCTCACGAACCCAACACTTCGACGGACGAAGAGGTAAGCACCCCGACACACGGAGTGACCTCGGACCATTTAAGGATTTTCCTCACCTTTGATGGACAAAAGTGATGCACCCTCGACACACGGAGGATTTTGGGTAGAAGATGAAGGTTGAAAACTTGGAGAGGAACCACGAACCAAAACCAAAGGAAAACTCGATCCGGCAAAAAAGAACCCCGAGGAGCACAAGGAAACTCACCTACACCAAAGACATGGCATCTCAATACCTAGAGTGCCATGGGAGAGCCCAAAAACACAAGCAAGCCAATGGGTGGAAGTGAAATGAGTTTCTCAACCTTATCCCTTCGGACAGCCTTTGCTTATGTAGCCACCAGAAATACCCCCCGAAACGAGATATCGCAAGACAATCTGCTGTTCAGACCGGACTGACCGAGGCACACCACGGACGGCCTGGCGTCCACCTCGGATGGACCGGTCTGTGCCTCGGACGGTCCTGCGTGGTGATTTGGCCAGCTAACAGAAGAGCGCAAGACTTGCCCCAGACCGTCTGCCCTGGACCCCGGATTGTTCGGTCTGAAGTTCACCCCACGGATGAAACCCCAGATGGTTCAGCCAAGAGCAGAAAGACACACAACACAGCCTGGACGGTCTGGCCTATACCACGGACGGTCCAGACAGAGGAACCTCTTCCCCGGCATCAACCCCGGATTGACCAACCCGTGAACAGAAGGACACACGACTGACCCCAAACTATCTGGGCTCACCACGGACCGTCCGACCTACACAGTGAACAACTCTTTTTCTCTGAATTTCAGTACAAGACACTTTTAACCCTTCTCCTAAGTTCTAACCTTAAAACAAATGAGGTTTTCAATGTGCTCCATAGGATTAAAAAGCAAATAAGAGATTTCACAAAATCACACAAAGAAATCAGAAGAACTAATAAACAAATGACCTTAATCTTATGGATCAATCACCAAACCAGAATAATCTTACAAGATGCGGGAGAAAACCAAAAACTTATAAAAGTATGATGTTTGTGCATTTAGGCCTTGTCCTTTCTGTTTAAATTAAATTAAATTAAAATTTGTTATTTTTGTATAAACCAAATGATGTGATACTTTTTAAGCATTTTTGTGGGGTTTTAAGTAGTTATTCATATAGTTTCTAAAGTAGTTTTTTTATAATTTTGTAAAATATTTTTCGAGGTGTCATAACTTTTCTAAATTTAAATTTCATCAACTTTCAAGCAAGGCGTAAGCAAAATTCTCCTACACAACCAACGGCCCTTTGCAGCGGCCACCCGCTAGCGGGCCCCCTCCCGGTTCAAACCTCCGTCCATATCCGGCAACCATGCGCGCGACGTGGTGACAAATGCGCAGCGACCAATCTGGGATGGCTTTCCAGATGCGCAGCTCCACGGTGACCGGGCGCCAACTGTGCTACCACTCCACTACTCCAGACCAGTGACAGTGAGGGGGAATAAGACGGGAAAGTATTCAATATTTCAACGTCCGTTTCTGCTACTAGCTCGAGCCGGGTGATCTGTGTGCATACAAGCCCCCGTCTCGGGCGTTTAATTCGAGGCCACTGCCGCGGCTGATGACGCGGCTGTCACATCGGTGATCGGATTTTCTTTTGCTCGCACATTCCGTCCTCTTCCTCGTACCTGATCAGCCCCCCTGCCCTGCTCTGCTCGTCGGCGTCGGCGAGAGGTGCTCGAGAGAAGGCAGGAATTTTACTCTTCTTCTCCGGCGAAGCGGCGAGCCTGGGAGGCTGGGACCTGGGAGTGGGAGCGGCGGTTAATTATGGACCTGCTCGTCCCGTTCGTATTCTTGTTTTGTTTGTCCTATCGGTTCGCTGGTAATCCCCATGGCCTTGTTCTGATATCATTGTTTCCCTTCATCTTCTTCGTCTTCTCCCTCTCGTTCTGAGATTTTTCATGCGTCCAAGAAATGGGATTGGTGACCGTTTGATCGTGTTTCTGGCAGATGCGTATGATCCGGTGGATCCGAACGGGAACATCACGATCAACTGGGATTTTCAGAGCATCGGCACCGTGTACACGGTGCGCATCCCTGCTTGTGACTTCAGATTATCGCCATTCTGCTGCTTTGTGTAAACAAATCAGTCCATGCATGCGCTTAGATGGACATCTCTCTCTCTCTCTCTCTCTCTCTCTCTCTGGCTAAACCTCTCCGCGTTTATTTCTGGTGTGAATGCGAATGATAAGCAGCCGAAATGCAACGCTCCTGACACTCTGGACGGGAAATCCGACTCAATCGAATCGAATTCATGCGTGTGCAGGTCATGGTGAGCATTCACAATTACCAGCTGTACCGCCACATCGAGCAGCCGGGGTGGCGCCTGGGGTGGAGGTGGGCTGGCAACGAGGTCATCTGGGACGCCACGGGCGCGGAGGCGACTGAGCAGGGCGACTGCTCCCGCGTCCGCGGCGCTGCCGCCCGGCCGCATTGCTGCGAGCGGTGGCCTGTCATGGTGGACCTGCCGCCGGGCACGCCGTACAACAAGCAGGTCGCCAACTGCTGCCGGGGCGGCGTGCTGTCGTCCCTCACGCAGGGCAACCGGACCGCCGCCGCCGCGTTCCAGATGTACGTTGGCAGCTTCGGCAAGGACAAAGACGGGGCGCCCCTGAAGCCGACCAACTTCAGCCTCGGCGTGCCGGGGTACACCTGCAGCGACGCCGCCCAGGTGGCCGCGACGAGGTCCATGGTCGACGGGAACCGCCACGTCCAAGCTCTCCGTGAGTCCATGATTGAAATCGATCGTTCCGTCCGTGGCACATGGCCGCGACAAGTCCATGATCGATCGTTCCGTCCGTGGCGCATGGCCGCGGCGTCGCTGCGTTCTCTTGAGTTTCTGACTTCTGAGCCATGGTTCTTGCCGCCGGCGTGCAGTGACATGGCGGATCACCTGCTCGTACTCGCAGTTCAGGGAGGCCGCGTCGCCGTCCTGCTGCGTCTCCCTCTCGACCTTCTACAACAGCACGATCGTGTCGTGCCCGCACTGCAGCTGCGGCTGCCCGCGGTCTCCCTCATCGCCGCAATGCATCAGGCAAAAGCCACCCATCCTACTATCATCTTCAGTTCTTCCGGTACTCTGTGAATCTGTGATAAGATAAAATGCGATGTAAATCTGATCTGCGTGCGTTTTCGATTGGTATTGCAGCGTGGGTGACGAACCCACGGTGCTGGAGCTGCCGGCCGGCGACGGCGAGCCGGCCGCGCCGATCGTCCGGTGCACCGACCACATGTGCCCAACCCGGGTGCACTGGCACGTGAAGATCAACTACAGGGAGTACTGGAGGGTGAAGCTGACGGTCACGAACTACAACGTGGTCAAGAACTACAGCGACTGGAACCTGGTGGTGCAGCACCCAAATCTCCGGGGCCTGACGCAGCTGTTCAGCTTCAACTACCAGCCACTGATGCAGTACGGCACCATCAGTAAGTGCAGTGCACTGCTAGCTCACACAAGTTGAACACCACGAGTAAATCTGCATCAAGATGGCTGCACTAGCTCCGCTGGTCACTGCATTCCAATTCCCAAGCTCAGAACGAATAATGTGTGAAAGAATTGACCGGTATTTTTTTTAGATGACACGGGGATGTTCTGGGGCATCAAGAACTACAACCAGATGCTGCTGCAGGACGGGAACGTGCAGACGGAGATGATATTGAGGAAGGACAAGGCCGACTTCACCTTCTCCGGAGGATGGGCGTTCCCGAGGAAGGTGTACTTCGACGGCCACCAGTGCATCATGCCGCCGGCAGATCAGTACCCCTTGCTGCCCAACACGGGCTCGGACTCGCGGGCCACTGCTGTGCAGCGGCTGCTGGTCGCCAGCTCTTGCCTGATGTCGCTATCTGCGTTATTCTTTCTCCTGTGATGAGGAGTTCGATCTTAATGGTTTGTTTGGCCAGAAGGGCACACAGTTTTTATTTTATCTTCCCTGTCCTTGTTAGTTTACCCAACGCAAAATCCAATCCCTCTACCCATGCTAAAAAAATCTCCAAGAATCCCCATTAAAAGGACTAAAGGAGAGAAAAGTGTATGCTTTAATGGAGAGAAAAGTGTAGATTACATTAGCCATAATTATCAAAATCAAACGCTAGGAATGCCGCGGCAAGGCGAGGAATTGAATTTGCGACCTCCGTCCTCGCGGGCAGGCAACTGACCAGCTGAGTTATGTGTGCTTTGTGTTAGGTGGTAGGTAGAAAAGGTAGATAAATAAAAGAAGGGTGGGAATGTGTGCAATGAAAATGACTGGAAAAATTGGGGGATGTGGGATTCAAACTCGAGACCTACACTCGAGTTATAGTGCTGTAAACCAGCAGGCCAACCGGCACACGTTGTTGAGGCTCTCACGAAAAAAATTCTTTTATATATAATCTTTAAATGGACGGCCGGATTGAGCCGGCGGACGCCATCGTGCGCGATCCGATGGCTGCCATGATCAGCACTGTGCAGAGCGGACACGTGTCGCGCTGAGGTTACTATGCTAGTGCGTTGTATAAGAGTATAGATAGATATAGATTATGGCTATCTCACAATTAACTAGCTAGTGTACTATAAATCCCTATGCGCTAAGCAATTTTTTTTGGAAAAAAAACTGTAGGAGAGGCTCCTACAGTAAGCTATTATAAATAATAATAGTTACATATTTACAATGTCAGAAATCTAAAAGAGCACTATGCTAGAAAACAATGGAAGAACCTAGAACAGAGTTGACTCTAAGAACTAGTGGAGCAACATCTCGATCAAAACCCTCCTTCTAACCTCGAAAAGTTGGATTCGAATCATAAAAAAAATTATGTTTTCTAATTTTCCAAATATTTCAACAAGCCAAAATATAAACATCCATGATAAAAGGCAGAGCCGAAGAACGACAAAACCCATCCAATTAATCATAGAATTGGGGAAGAGTGTTGGAACAAAATGTTGGCAGGTCCAAATATCTCTAAATACGTTGCGCAAATGGACAATGAAAGAAGAGATGAAGCATTGTCTCCACAGCATACTGATTGCATAAAATGCAATTAAACTCCGTGACAATTTTTTTCCTGTACAGTAAGTCATTGGTATTTAGTCTATCCATACAAAGCAACCACATGAACACCTTCCATCGCATGAGGCCCTTGCATTTCCATAGTCGTCTGAAAACAGTCGGTATGAGTAAACTTGAATAATGGTGTTTCAGGAAATCTGAAGTCCAACGGTCAGATTCCAAAGCAGAAACACTCCAATCAGTCATAACTAAACAAAAAACCAACCATTCCTTGTAAGCTTGAACTGATAAAGGAAGAAAGAACAAGGATTGCACATCATTGAATAAACAAGATGAAACTAGAGCCGACTGATCCCTGGCAAAAGAAAAAAGATGTGGCATCCGTTGTTGCATCAGTTCACCATTACAGATATTAAACCAGAGTTGGCGGTATCACCAGTGCCGATTTTGCATTGCGCTAACCTCTTAAAAATCAGAAGCAAAGAAAGTATTTGCCGCCACCAAAAGGAACAAGAATGAGGAATATGATCTGTAAAACCATTAGAATAGCAGTTGTTCCATATGAAAGTGACCCACGGTAAATTGGCCTTATTAAAGAATTTATGCAAGTTTTTGAGCAGCAAAGCTTGGTTCTGAAGAGATAGATTAATAATTCCCAATCCACCAAAAATTTTTGGGCCGACAAACTGCACTTCAAGCGGCCAAAGGAGCACCGTGGGAGTTGAGATCTCGAGAGCCCCTCCAAAAACAATGATGCCGTAACTTATCAATGGTGCTAAGCAATTATGGAGAGCACCTCACTTCTAATTCGCTTAGTAGATACAATGTGCTGGCTAGATCCACTGAACCTTTGGGTTGTGTGGATTTTTTTCGATTGTGTGCCTTAGCTCTAGGTCAAGAAAGGCATGGGCCAATGCATTATCTCGTTATCGTCATGGGCCGGGGCTCCTTAGGTCATATGGCAATGTCAACTTCCAGAATGATCTATCTTTTTTTGGTACACAGCTTGTGAGATCCACTATAGATAGAGTTCATGACGACTCATGCGAAGGGTGGAGATATGTTGAGAAGTGGGCATTGCTCAACTGGTTGTGTCCTGGGTGTGGGACACAACTGGTCGAGGGTTCGATCCTCCGCTTCTCACTAGAGGCACACGAAAAAAGGGGGGAAGAAGTTGAGAGTGCGAGGTGCGTGCGAAAGCAGAAGAAGCAAGGAGCAGTGCTGGAAAAAGTGAAAGCAGGAGCTGCACGAGGTGCACGCATGAAAAAGTAGAAAAGGGGCAAGTGGCCCTAGGTAGATGTGACTAGTAAATGTGTTTAGGAATATGTAAGTAGACATGGTTTCCGTTGTATTCTTGTTGATGCAATGGGAAATGGGGTTAATCCTCTTTTGAAAAGAAGAGTGGAGATATGTTCGATGGCAATTCCTTATCTCTAGCAAGGGACTAAGACTTTTTGCTTGACATAATATGAGTGATTCAACCCCATGGGCTGTGGGTCGAAGGAGGGAAGCTTTGAAGAGCCAAAAGCCTAAACCCAAAGACACAAGACACTTATGACAACAGAGACTTGTGAAGATTGGAGGTTTGTAAGAAAAGTTTATTAGATCTAGACAGATTTACCATTGTTACCTTTGATCTCTTCATTCTATAGTTGACAAATGCTATAACAGAGCTATTATCCGATCTCGGTGTCTCAAACCAAGGCAAACTCGTGTGTTCTTGTATTGATCACATGTGTCCCGCACCACATCTGTTCTTTCATCATGCTTTAATAAACTAATATTGGCAAGTGAGATAGATCTTAATCGTCAGCATAAGCAAATTCTGTTGAAAAACAGGACGTCGATACTGATCTGAAACGACACCGGAGGCACGATATTTGGTAACGCAGTTCACCTCTCAGGCTACATCTGCGGGGCAATGATTATGGGCGCTCCTCCCCAACAACGCAGCTGACTGCTGTGAGTAGTAGCCACAAGCTTGCCACGACCTCCTGCGAGACTAAGCCTGTCGACGGTTGAGATAACGATCTCAAGTCGCTAAGGTTCTTGAAGATTGAGATAGGAGACACGCCAAACAATGCGAACAGCAACGAACAGGAGACATGGGTTTTTATCCTGGTTCAGGCCTCTCGGGAGAGATAATAGCCCTACGTCCAGCCTTTCTTATATATCAAAGATGAATACAAGAGATGGCTCGACGAGACGTTGGCGGCGCCGCCCCTCGCCGTCGCCGGCCGCCGCCCTGCCGCCGGCCGCCGCCGCTTGGGGAGAGAGACGGGGGAAGAGGAGAGAGACGGGGGAGAGAGGAGAGAGAGAGAGAGTGTGTGCTGGGAGGAGGAAGAAGATGGAGTGGAGAGACTGACATGTGGGCCCCACATGCCAGTTCGTATTTGTTCCGGTATTTCTCTAGAAATTCCTGTAAATCGTCCAAAATGGCATTTATGCACGAATCCAGACTTTATAATGGCGTCTCAGATATTTCGATCTCTGCGGTGGCATTTCTGCTCAAAGACGACTCTGTAGTGGCATGTATGCTTTTAACCCAATAAACTAATACTGACAAGTGAGATAGATCTTAATCGTCAGCATAAGCAATTTCTGTTGAAAAACAGGACGTCTATACTAGATCTGAAACGACACCAGAGACACAATATTTGGTAATGCAGTTCACCTCTCAGGCTACATATGCGGGGCAATGATTATGGGCGCTCCTCCCCAACAACGCAGCAGACCGTCGTGAGTCGTAGCCACAAGCCAGCCACGGCCTCCTGCGAGACTAAGCCGCTACATAGTCGTTCCATGTTTACACCAGGGGGTCTCCCTTTATATAGTGGAGGCTAGGCAAGAGTCCGACTATAATTCTAAACCAACCCTGCCTATTACAACACAGAGTCCTTGTAACCTACTCGTACATATATTCGACATCAACTTCTAACAATTTCTTACATAAGAAAATGAATATGCACTCTCCCCACCTAAATAATCTATCCTTCGTGGTAGATTTAGAAACAAATTAACATTAATGTATTAAAAGTGCCCTTACATATGGGGCCTAGCTCGTATCTATTGCAATAATCACTACTGCGAGCTCCATGTTAGGTCGAGTAGGCTGTCATTACAAAACTTCCCTAACAAGAAATCCACAAATAGCACTTTCACATAAAATAGGTGATAAAGACATATCAAACTCTCTCTCTCTTAGAAAACTACCAAATGTTTTTAATCCCTAACTTCTCCCATTAATCTGGTAATTCTTCTCCAACCATAACACACCATTCATATGAAAACAAAGAATGATAGGTTATACCTTACATAATATTTCTCTGGTATTACAATTCATATAATGACATCATACAAAACAAACAAGCTATGCTATGAATTTTGGTCCATCTAGAACACTAACAAGAACAGGAGAAACAACTAACTAAATTTTTTATAAAAATTGAATGACTTTGGACATCAACAAGAACCCTAGGTATGCCTAACGCCACAAGATAAGGTTGGCGAAGAGGGTGCATATGAAGACAGGGATGATGAAGGAGACATCCTTGGACTCCAGATGTTTCCCTGCCTTGCAGGTGACACCCAAACGATTGGCATCATCAGCAAGGCTAGACCTGTTGTAGGAGGCTAAGCATTGGTGGCCGAACAAGCAGAGAGCTTGCACCACCAACACATGGAAGTTGAGTGTGCATGTGCCTCCAGCACACAGAGGTGAACAAGGTCGCTAAACCTAGCAAGAGGAGAAAGATTGAGGCAACTTGGGGGTATGTTTGATTCATTCGCTATTCTTGCCTTGCTTTGCCTCACTTGCCTCGCCGAATAAGGTAAGGCAAAGTAAGAAAGAAATTTTTTTTGTTAGTATTTCTTTATAAACTCTAGAGAGCTTGCTTTGAAATTTTATCGCATATTTGTATTTTTTTATTTTTTGAATGATTTTTTTGCTAAGAAATAAATTTTACTAGGGATGAAAAATTTCACGAAAAATGAATTGTGTTTTTCAACAAATCTTGGCATTTTTTTGGGAAAAATATTTGTCGACGGTTGTGATATTGACCCAAGTCAACCAAGGTTCTTCAAGGAGGAGATAGGAGACACGCCGGACAATCACGAACAACAGCGAACAAGAGACAGAGGTTTTTATCCTGATTCAGGCCTCTCGGGTGAGATAATAGCCCTACGTCCAGCCTTTCTTTATATCGAAGATGATTACAAGAGGTGGCTCGACGAGATTGGTAGATCTCGGCAAGTGGTATGCGACAGAGTAATCTTGGGTGCCCCCTAAACGCCGTAGGGGCTGGTTTATATAGTGCAGAGCAAACCGACCTACCGAGGGAATATCGGGCCGGGCTAACTACGAGATCGCAACTAACTCGTACATGCCAAATTTTATATACACCATTCACTTTATTTTCTGAAAATATTTTTTTTAGAACTTTGTAGAGTTTTTCTTAAAGATCTCAAAAATATTTTTTTAATAATTTATTTAGTCTTTTCATACCACTTTCAAAAGTGGTCAAATTTTCCTAACAAAAACTAAACCATAACTAAACAAGCTATCAAAGAGGGCTTAAGCTGGCTGGAAGCTGAAACAAACAGGGCCTAAATTAGAAATCCTATCAACTATTCACACTTTTTACTATTCAACCATATTTCTCTTTTTATATTTTATTCGTCACAATGTTTACCACTTACTGTCGTATTAGGATAAATATTGTATTAGGATAATGTTAGCATTAGAGATTAGAGATACCATAGGTCCCTCGTTAGCGGAACCAAAGATGCCACCCAGGTAGAGAGGCATCCTGGGCGTCGATTTGAAAACGAGGGGCTGGATCCGAGGGACGGCAGAGAACGAGAACGGCAGACCATACGCCGACCCCGCAACCTCCCGGCTCCCGAGTTCAACTCCCGATCCTTGGCCCCGAACCCTCGCTTGCATCGACAGCACTACAGCAGCAATCCCCGGCCACAGAGCAACCTCGGCTGGCTCGTCGTCTTCCCGACTCCCTCCCTTTCCTCCTACTAGCCCGCGGCGGCGTGCTCGAGAGGGCGACATCGAGGCTCGTGCGGGGCGGCGACGGCGGCACCTGGTGGGGTAACTCTTCCTCAGACCTCCTTCTCTCCTCTTCCTTCCTCTCGGCCCCCTCCTCCGAGCGTTGCTCCGTCCTTCTCTTCCCTCCATGCGCTGCGGCGCCGCCCGGCTTCCTCTTCCCTAGAGTCGGTTCCTTCCTTTCCCTCCCAACTGACGGCGGCGTTGCCCGGTCTTCTTCCTCACCTTGACCGGATCCAGCCGGCCGCAGCGATACCGGGGGGAGCCGAACCGAGACGACTAAGCACACCGGAGGGAGCCGAACAGAGAAGACGAAGCATACTTGGGCAGAGGAGGTGCTGCGGAGCTAGATCCAATCAAGGGAGGTCTCTGCGGCGGTGGAAGGGGCCATGTGTTGTGTCAGAGGCAGTGGAATCACCAGCAGTAGGGCGGGGAGAGCGCGAGAATGTGATGTTGGGTGTGAGGCAGAGGGGCGCTAGGATGGGATTGGTACCATTCATCACTCACCACGACGAGGCTTTTCAAGTGATTGAGATAGACAAAAGGGTCATTGAGTAGCTGATGCACTGCATTCCACTTTCAGAGATGATAATTTTCACCTTACTGTTTGTTCATCTCTAACAATTGACCCTTGCAGTGCACTTGAGGAAATACTGAAGATCCAGAGCACATTCCACGACATCTTGCTAAAAGAATACCCACAACAAATCGTCATTCCTATGAAATGTCATTGCTTAGTAGATTCTTCTACAAGAGGCCTCCTGATGGACTACTGGAGTTTATTGATAGGATATATGGTAAGTTTCTGAAGTCTTGTTACATCGGCCACTTCAGTTGTCTATGTAATTCTCCAAATTTCCAATTAATTTCATCCTCCTGTATTCTGCAGTTTTTGATTCATGCTTCTGCACTGAAGTTTTGCCGCATGGAATGTACCCGGTCTATATAAATGGGATTCTCACAGAGTTGCATGAAGAACATGAAGAATCTTCATTTCTGGCAATTAACTTTAGAGATGGAGATAAGAGAAGCCAGCTTGCTGATATCCTAAGTGATTATGATATTCCAGTCATTGACTACCCTCGCCATTTTGAAGGCTGTCCTGTGCTTCCGCTATCTCTTATTCAAAATTTCCTCCGTGTCTGTGAGTACTGGTTATCTACTGGGAACAGCCAAAATATTATACTACTCCATTGTGAGAGAGGGGGCTGGCCATCATTGGCTTTTCTGTTATCTTGTCTTCTTATTTTCAAGAAATTGCACAATGCAGAACATAAAACACTGGACATTATTTATCGAGAAGCCCCCAAAGGGTTCCTACAGCTCTTCTCTGCACTCAACCCAATGCCTTCTCAGCTCCGATATATGCAATATGTGGCCAGAAGACACATATCTCCAGAGTGGCCTCCAATGGAGCGGGCACTCTCTTTGGATTGCCTAATTCTTCGAGCCATCCCAAGTTTTGATACTGATAATGGATGTAGGCCATTAGTTCGAATTTTTGGGCGAAATCTTCTAGGCAAGAATGCTAGCATGACCAACATGATTTTTTCAATGCCAAAGAAGAAGTCCTTGCGCCACTATCGGCAGGTAGGTGGTACATTGAATGGAGCATGAAAATATTGGTTGTTTTGTGTTACTGTATCTTCAGTTCACATCACTCTGCAATATCTTCATGCAGGAGGATTGTGATGTCATAAAAATTGATATACAATGTCTAGTCCAGGGAGATGTTGTTCTGGAGTGTGTACATCTTGATCTTGATCAGGAAAAGGAAGTGATGATGTTCCGGATAATGTTTAACACTGCTTTTATTCGTTCAAATGTACTAATGCTGAACAGCGATGATGTAGACATATTATGGGGTTCAAAAGACCGGTACCCGAGGAATTTTAGAGCAGAGGTAAGAACGATCCAACTAACTATTCTGAAACTCCTCAAAGCAAGTAATCAACTACTGACGAAAATTGGGAATTGCAGGTGCTATTTTGTGATATTGGGGGTATCTCTCCTCCTAGAGCTCCAACGGTGACATTGAACGGTGATATGAAAGGTGGTCTACCAATCGAAGCCTTTTCAGCTGTTCAAGAACTCTTCAATGGAGTTGAATGGATGGAAAGCAGTGACAATGCTGCTTTCTGGTTGCTCAAAGAGTTCTCAGCAAACTCGCTGCAAGAAAAATTTCAAAAGCTAATACTCAGTGACATGAAAGAACTTTCAAAGTTTCAAGCTAAAGTTGGCCTGCAGATGCCACTAATGTCTCCGCTGGATTCTGATGAAGAAAAATATTCTGTGGCTTCTGATTCTGTTTCTTCTGCTGATCATGACAAGGTTCAGAATGGTTGTAACTCATCTGACTCGGAGAATGTTGACCATGATATCACTACTGTGGATTCTGAATCCATTGGTACAGCTACTCGCAAATACCTTTTTTTACATTATGTCATTGTTCAATGATTTATTGCAACATGTTTTCTAAAACAAATATTGCCTACTTTTTCGTCACCTGGTGTCCATGCACCCCATTCCCCCCATCATGAGCTCCCCTCTCGTTCTATTTTTTTCCTTTACCAACTTTAGTGAATTGTGATTCACAATAGTAACTACTTTTTTTTTTGCAGCTACTCCCTTGGAAAACACTTCTATCCCATCACCGCCACCGCCACCGCCACCCCTACCCCATGGTAGACTTTCTAGCCTTTCAGCTGAGCAAAATCAGTCATCTCTGGAATTACAGCAAGATTTGCCGAGCAGCAGGCAGCCACCAACCCCGCCGCCACTGCCACCACCAGCAAATGGAAGGAAACATATTATCATGTCACCGACACTACCACCACCACCGCCGCCACCACCAGCAGCAGGTGGTGGAAAACCTGTTTCCTCCCCACCACCGCTGCCGCCGCCGCCACCACCACCACCTGGTGGCAGAAAACCTGTTTCCTCCCCACCGCCGCCACCACCACCACCAGGTGGCAGCAAACCTGTTTCCTCCCCACCACCGCCGCCGCCGCCACCACCACCACCCCTGCCAAACTCTAGGACAGGGCCACTTCTACCTGCAATGGCTTTGCAGCCACAGCAAAATGTTCCATGTCGGTCAGTCCCACCACCTACAGCACATGCAACAGTAAGCAAGTGCCCTCTCCCACCCCCACCCCCTCCTCCTCCCCCTTCCTCTTCTAGTGTAACAACAGCTGCTGCTGCTACTCAGTTAAAAGGACCACCTCCGCCACCTCCACCCCCACCTCCAGCTAGTCGAGCCAATGGCCCTGGTGCTCTGTCCCCCCCCCCCCCCCCCCCCCCCCCCCCCCCCCCCCAGGGTCTCTTCTAAAACTGTCCCCACCCCCACCCCCACCCCCACCATTGCCCAGAGGTTCTACTCAAAGAACTCCTCTGGCACCACCCCCTCCTCCCCTAATGACCGGAAAGAAAGCTCCTGTGCCACCACCCCCGCCACCTCAAGCACCAATACCTCCTCGGACTGTACCGCCTCCACCACCCTTGCATGGAGGAATTAGTGAATCAGGTCCACCACATGCTCCAAGCTCAAAGATCTCAAATGCACCTGCACCTCCTCCATTGTTGGGAAGGGGAAGAGGAGCAACTGGATCAACAAGAGGTCGTGGCATTGGATTGGCACAGCAAAGTAACCCCACAAAGAAAGCTTCGTTAAAACCTTTGCATTGGGTGAAAGTTACACGAGCAATGCAAGGAAGTCTCTGGGCTGATGCCCAAAAACAAGGAAGCCAGGCTAGGTAACTGCTATGAAACATACTACATGACTTATCTATTCTTATAACATGTTACCATTTTGTTTCGCACATATTAGTTTAGTTAATAGTAAATAACACTACATTCACATCACTAATTGAGAAAAATTGACATCCATTTTATGTTGACTATAATCATGTTCTTTTTTCTTGACTAAACAAGCTGAATTGGTGTACCCGTCTTCTATCATCCTAAATATTTTTATTTTTATTTGAACTTGGGCTTGGGTTTTCTTTTTTTATTTAATACGTGGACAATATCTCCATTGAAACATTATTTATTTATTCATGAGCTTTTTTCCAGGGCACCTGATATTGATTTATCTGAGTTGGAGAGTCTGTTCTCTACAGCAGTTGCAACCAATGCAAGTGAAAAAGGTGGAACAAAGCGTGGCTCAGCTATTAACAAGCCAGAAATTGTTCACCTGGTATGAAAACATTATTCCCCTTAACAAGTGAATACCTTCCCCTAGCAGTTGGTTTATTCTCCATGCCTGTGGGAAAATTTACTGATTTACCGTGGAGTCAGAAGTTCTCTACCCTTAAATTCTGCTGTACTTGTACTTAAGCACATGTATCCTCTCACTCTTGTTTGATGTTTCATAAATGTGTTCATCTGTTATTCCAAGATATGTTGGAGTTCGGATTTTGGAACAATAACTTGTCCACCTTTTTATAACTATAGCATGATACTCGTCCACACAGATAACTGACATTTTCAACTTGATATTGTCCCCAAAATACAACTTTGACCGCTAATTACCAACACAATTTATTTGTAAAACACAATAAAATTATAATATGACAGGAACACTTTTCGAGATGAATCTATGCGCATGAATTTTGTATACCCAATATAAATATTTAAAATGATATTAATGGATCAAGTTTTGGAACTTTGACTTTCACATATATCAAATGACATCTGTGACTGTGAGCATAAGTTGTAATATGATACATGCTATTGCTACTCTTTCTTCAATGAATCTATTCATCCTGTTCTACTTAAATGCTCAACTTATTGTTGCTTACACCTCGCAAGATCTTGTAATTCCATTTAAAGAAACACATAATTAAGTACGGAAGTATGGTTTGTCATATTAATGGTGCCCCCTTCTGCAATCACTATCCTTTTAATTGAGCATTGAATAATTTTTCCTTTGGCATTTCCTTGCCCTATATGTTGACTGCACAATTTTTTTAATATATCTGATGCCTTAAATTATTTACAAAAGTGCCATTCTGTTTGCATAAGGAGTTCAAATAAATATGTTTATTCGATCAGATCATGGACTGATTGTTTGTGTTTGTTTTATTTCAGGTTGATATGCGAAGAGCAAATAACTGTGAGATCATGCTTACTAAAATTAAAATGCCTCTTCCTGATATGATCGTGAGTATTCTTCATGGTCAAAGCAGTCTATACCCTGTTTCTTTAAGAAAAATCAGGCACATCATTTCTAGAATATTGACAACTTACTTTTTGTGCTGTATTGATGAATTAATATTGACAACTTACTTTTTTTAAGTTTGGGTTCATATCTTTCCTTTTTAAGTTTCTGTCATTTCTGTGATGTATTATATATTTATGTGTTTTAATGTTGTCATATATTGATAGATTTTGTGACGTACAAATATCATCCAAAGTACTAATTACCTTCTGTACACTATGCCGAAAGAGTTGTTATAACCAATTGCTGTATTGCATAACACATGATAAACTTCTGGTGGTACAAAAATTAGAATACGCTAAAAAATATTCATGTCGTTTCTTGTTTAGTAGCATTCATACAGTGGTATTACCTGCCAAGCCTGCAGAGTAATGGAAAAGTTGGTTCTTGGCTCAGTTAATAACTTAATATAGTACTGTGCATGATCATAATTCGTGCAAGTTTATTGGTATTTGTTTTAAATTTCTATATGCATGTTTTTTCTTGAAAAATAGGTCTTCTAAGAAATTCATAATTACAATGGCATCATTAATCAGTAAACATATTACTATTACCAGTTGTCAACTTGTCTGTCAGCCTGATACTATGATTTGTACTAATTATTTTTGCAATTTTTTTGCGTCTGGCAGGGTGCAATTTTGGCTTTGGATACTTCTGTTCTTGATAGCGATCAAGTGGAAAATCTGATCAAGTTTTGCCCTACAAAGGAAGAAATCGAGATGTTGAAGGTGCCTCTGCTTGATGTTTTGTTGTTCTTTGTGATGTGTAATGTAAACTCGTTCAATTTTAATTTGATATCTAACATTTTTAGTCTAAATGAGCTTCATCTTCTTATTTCTGGGTGGATTCTTGAGCTCAGAACTATAATGGAAACAAAGATATGCTTGGGAAATGTGAACAGGTCAGCTTAATATTTTGGTTGCATGCAGTGCCCCATTTTGAGTATTGATGAAAGCTTTAAACAATGCTGCAGTTTTTCCTTGAGCTAATGAAAGTTCCTCGTGTGGAGTCCAAGCTAAGAGTATTTGCTTTTAGAATTACATTCTCAATACAGGTTTGTTCTCTTTCCCAGCTAAACTATATGGATTTATCTTACTTTCTTCATAACTTACACTTTCTTTGATTAATATGCCCAACTTGTTGACAGGTGTCTGAACTAAGAACTAACCTAACCACCATAAATGATGCAACTAAGGAGGTCTGGTGTTGTACCCTGTAATATTTTTAGATCTGTTCCCTTTGTTTTTCAATAGCTTAATTGTCCACTTTATGCAGGTGAAAGAATCTCTGAAGTTACGGCAGATCATGCAGACCATTCTTACATTAGGAAATGCATTGAATCAAGGAACGGCTCGAGGTATCAAATAATTATAGAAACATCTGAAGTAATGCTTTTTCTCTGATAAGTTCGCCTGAATGGTTATATTGGTTGAACAGGATCTGCTGTTGGATTCAGATTAGACAGTCTTCTTAAACTGTCAGATACTCGAGCTCGAAACAATAAGATGACACTAATGCATTATTTATGCAAGGTATGCACTTGACAGCAAGAAAGTATTATTAAATAGTTTCTACCTTGTAAAATCCCTCCATTTGATCTTTACCACTGATGGTACCTCACAATAATAGAAAGTTGTCAAGAGTTGAATATCCACTTGCTTGTTATACACACTAATATGGCACAATAATTCTCATATACTCAAATAGCATATCTGCAAGATATTTTCACGGGAAATTTTAAACGAAACTATAGAAGAAATGAGGAATACCTCCCAGTCTAGATATTATCATTTGCTTTTATTTTCTTTTTTTTTTGTCAAACCCCACATGCAAAAAATGGTGATATGCTTGTATTCTGCAAGTCAATGAAAGATTAGCTATTTTGAGCTCAGTTTCCTACTATATATTTACATTGAGTCACATTCGTTAAGCTTGCCAGATCTAATGTATCTGCATGCTTGTTACATAGTCTAGCTAACTTCTTCCATCTAATGCATGCTAGCTTCTTGCTGAGAAAATGCCTGAGCTTCTTGATTTTGACAAAGACTTAATTCATCTGGAAGCAGCTTCTAAGGTACTGTAATAATTTTAAAGACACAATTATGGATGACTGAAGTTACTCATCATTATGTTGCACCACAACTGCATTTGTTCATTCCTCCAGATCCAATTGAAGTTGCTTGCGGAAGAAATGCAAGCAATAAACAAAGGTCTTGAGAAGATTGAGCAAGAACTAGCTGCTTCAGTGAATGATGGTGCAATATCTGTTGGCTTCCGTAAGGTTGATATATTCCCTTTTTTGTATTTTTAACAGTTGTTGGTTGTTGGATGGTGAAAATATTAGCTCTATTAATGTTTAGTCCAATGAAGAGCTTACAGGCTACTTACTTTGTGCAAGTGTCTAAAAGCTCAAAACTGTGTTATTACAGTATTATTCAAATTGTCGTGCACCTGATACCAAGGAGCAGTATCAAAGGCACTACCAGTGACACTTCCATTTTCATAGCATGCCACATAAAATGGAAACTTGAGATGGCACAAGAAATTCAGGGCATGTCACAAAAACAAATCAGTAAATGCACTAGGGTAGATCAACTTGGATTTGTTGCGATTAGGGGATGGTTATTAAAGCGTCGTTAAAGTGATGGTAAAGCAGGAAAATGTCTGGGAGATGCAAAGTGTCTGGAGCAGGGCAGGAGATGTGGTGGTAGCGGTGGGGCGGGACTGCAGGAACAAGAAGAGATTTGAGGCGGCGGCGGTGCTTGAGCAGGCAGGGAGGAGAGGTGGCAGCAATGGTGCTGGAGGAGGCAGGGAGAAGAGGTAGAGGCGACGGCTGGAGCAGGGGAGGGGGAGGCAGTGGCCCGAGGAGGGGAGTTGAGGCCTTGAGGGAGGCGGTGGCTGAATGGGTGGAGCAGTGAGATTGAGGTGGCAGCTGTGTTGCTATGGAAGGAAACCCTTCTAGCTTTGCCTCCTGTCCTTATCGCATGCAATATAGTAGCAGTGTTGGGCCTGGTCGGCGGAAGTAGGCTTAGGTAAGTTGTAGAAGGCTAGGGTTAGAGGGTGTGGAGTGAGGATTCTGGGTAGGCATGGGCTCATGGTTGGCATGGCTACCTAGTAAGTAGTACCTAAGGATTGATCATGGCTGGAAATATGTTGGTCTAATCCATGTTGGGTTGAAAGAATGGTATTTATCTAGAAAACAATATTGGTGCATGGGATGATGTATCGTTTTACTATGTGTCTAAAATTTCGTTTCAACACTCCCTTTAAAGTTAAAAAACCAAAAAGGTAGCTTCTTTAAGAACATCTCCAATGGCGCCAAATCAACTGGCTGTAAGGTTGCCAAATCAACTTTTTGCTTATGTGAAGGAGAGAGAGGGGAGAGAGATAGAGACTAGCTCTTAACTGGGAGACAGTATATAGCAGATTACAAGGTGTATGCGGCAAAATTAATTTCAGAAACAATACTATAGGTCTACCTGCTATCTCTAGACGACATGTCAATTTCTTAGCTAGCACCATTGGAGATGCTCTAATAACTATGGGAGAGAGAAATGAGAGTGGAGACGTGTATTTAATGATTTGGACCCACTGGTAGATATGCATTGCGGTTATCGTATGTACTGATCTACCCTTGTCTTTCTGACTTCGAGGGCATTAGAATCGACTTTTTGTACGTGCTTGGAGTGCACCTAATTCTCTTATTTTTCATCACATATATAATGAGTGCAGTATAGTTGCATATGTCTATGTGCCATTGATGCACTGAACAATCGTAGAAGGCCAATGTAAAACAGGGGGCTTAGCCTGTTAGCCACCTCTCAACTATGTCTGATGTGGTTGTATGTTTCGAAGTCTTTCCAAAAGCAATGATACCTTTACAAGTAAATTGAGATCAATTGCTTTTACAGGCATTGAAAAGCTTTCTTGAGGCAGCAGAAGCTGAGGTTAGGTCCCTCATTTCGTTGTATTCAGAAGTGGTGAGTCCCTACCTTGCAGTTACTTTCCGCATGTTTCACGTGCTTGTGAAAGATCTTGATAGCTTTAGTTTTGCAGGGAAGAAACGCTGATTCCCTAGCACAGTATTTTGGCGAGGATCCAGCGCGCTGTCCTTTTGAGCAAGGTTTGGTTTAGACTTTGTAGTATTTCACTGTTTTACCAGTTCTTTTAATTACATGCATATGTGTAACTCATGTTCATGTTACACTTCAGAATATGTAGTGATGAAAGTGAATCAATGGAACACCTATGAATAATCGATTTCCGGAACACTAGGCTGCTGATGACACAACGATAGGAAAACACTAAAAAATAGTCTCTTGTCAGTTGCCGCTTTACAGTTTTTCTTGTACTGTTGGTTTCATCATCCCAAAAGGTCCAAGATTACTTTTTCGTAGGAATTGGCCTGTATCCTCAGTTTCATTATCAATTGGATCAACACAGACTCACAGAGCATATCTACAATGGTTTTACTTGGATGCTTTCCTTATGAGCTTAAATTTTGAGCACTGCTGTTATGCTGTATTTACATATGGGTGTTTCTCTAAAGATTTCTTATTCTCATCTATTTTCAGTCACATCAATTTTGGTAATTTTTGTGAATATGTTCAAAAAATCACGTGATGAAAACGCTCGAAATGCGGAGGCTGAGAAAAAGAAATTAGAAAAGGAAAAGGAAAAGGCAAGTATGTCTGCCAAAAAAGTCTTGGAATGAGACTTAGTATACCACACGAAAGGTCCATCACGAGGCAGGACCATGTTCCGTGGTGCTGCCGGATAATTTGCTCTACACCAGAACCTGCTTCTGCTTTCGGTGTTCAATGGAGTATATGCAGAGGTGTAATGTGACGAAGCTCAATGGGACGTCGTTCATTAAAATGGTAATCTCAAACCGCTTTACTTATCTGAACTACTACCTTTGGTCATAAAAAAAAGTCGTCTTTGACTTTTGAACACTCTTTTGACCATTCGTCTTATTCAAAAATTTAGTTCAAATATGTAAAACTATAAGTTATACTTAAAATACAGTTAATAATAAACCAAATAATAACAAAATAAATAATATTTATATAATTTTTTTGAATAAGACGAATTGTCAAAGGCGTGTACAAAAGTCAACGGTGACTTCTTTTTGTGACCGGAGGGAGTACTATTGACCAGTCACCATGCATTGTAGCGTTACATGTGATGCCTCAATGATTGCAGTCTATAAAATTCCCGTTTCAAATTTAATCTGTGTCCAGGGGCCTTGTTCTTTTCAACTTAAAGGCCCCATCAAAAGCATGTGTCTTACAGTTTACTGTATTCATTTGTAACGTCTTATTGGTACACTGTATCCAATAGTTATGCTGGGATGCATTTCTCGTGCTTATTATATCTTATTTATATTTATTTATGTGCAGGTTGCCTTGCAAATGGCAAGATATGGAACCTTTGTGGTCAGCGCCAGCCCGGATCGACGGGGACATGGTTGAACAGTGCAGGGAGGCCGTCGGGCTGCTGTAGTTTTTTGTTGTAGATATAGCACTTACTATGAAACAGGTGTTTTACATGTACATAAAACTAGCCCCAGCGGGAACAAAGCAAGCAGCACGAATGTTGTAAAACGTGTTTTCGTGTAGACAAGACAAAACAATCCAATCCAATAATAGCCATTTCCCCCAGGTCTCTCGTCTTAAGATAAACCTCCCTACGTCATTATACATTCATGTAGTCTGGGGCTAGACAATCCTTTTCGTTTCAATGGGCATATAAATAATATAAATCAATTCTAGATTGGACACAGGTAGCACAATTTTACGGCTCGTATATGCTAGCAATTGCAAATCAGGTTCTTATTTCTCACAAAGCGATATACGTCTTGTGTTCCTTTCATCCATCAATGGTTTCTTGGGTTAGATCCATCCACCGAGGCCAAAGCACAAGCAAACCGCCGGTTTCTTTCATTTCCTCAGCCCGAGGAAGGTGAGGACGAACCCTAGATAGTTGAAACGGAAGAGCTGGCGCATCATGGCTATTTTGCTCTCGTCCCACGGCGGGTACCTGAGCATCAGCTCCACGAGGTAGCCTCTCCTGAGCACCGCCTTCCTGTGACTGAACATCTCGAAGGAATACTTTCCGTGGTACTGCCCGAACCCGCTCTGTCCGACGCCGCCGAACGGCAGCGTGTCCAGCCCGTACTGCAAATGGAAAACTAATCAAAAACAGACTATAGAGTTCTCCGTCTTCTATATTTGTTGTTCAACGAGATTGGCATAACCCACTCCCTCTCGCATGTTTTTTTTAAAATAAATGGTTTCAAAACAAAAGCAATTGGCTGCGCTGGCCTTCTATGCCCTTAAACGTAAAAAAACATGGGTAAGTCGCGGTTAACCAGACTCCGCAGCTGGACGGTTCGGTTAACCGGTTAACCGTCGGTTTGAACCGAGCGATACCATTTACATAAAATTTGAATTGAAAAATTGTATAAAATTTTAAAAATGATATTAATTATTCTAAGCACTTTGGTTTAAATAAAACTTAAAATTTAATTTTTTTAATCATCATTTCATATGTTTTTATATTAAAAAATATAAAATATAGTAAACCGTAGCTAACCAGCAAAAAACCATGGCTAACCGCCAAAAACCGTGGCTAACCACAAAAAACCACTGCTAACCGAATAAATTTTGGAAAATTTCAAAAATCCTTTCGATGGCGAAACCACGAGAAACGCCGGTTAACCATGGTTAATCAGCTCCTCGCGCGCCACACACAACTGGGAGATGGGGCGCGGTTTTGTAAACCCTGGTCTAACCACCTTCGCTGGGAGGTGTAACCGTGTATGGTTAATGCACGACCAATGGTAGAAGATAAAGACGGAGAAGTCCGTAGTATCTAAAGGCAAAAGCCATGCTCGAAAGGGAATTGTTCGGAGTGCTCGCGAGGCAGATGGTCCGCGTACTTGCACGACGGCGTCGTTGAAGGTGACGCTCCCCGACGACGTCTCCTCCACGACCAGGCGGCGCAGCGCGGCGCTGTTGGTGAACGCGTACACGGCCAGCGGCTTCGGCCGCGCTCTCACGAAGGCGATGCTGTCCTCGATGTTCTTGACCTGAAAACCACGAAGAAGCCGGAGCATTTCATTCCGATTCTGTTGCTTGTGTCGTGCTACCGATCTGGTTCAGTTGTCTCGAGGAAATTGTCTGCAGGTAGCTACGATGGTCTGTACCGTGATGATCGGGAGCAGGGGACCGAATATCTCCTCTGTCATGATCGCCGAGTCGAGCGGAGGGTTCAGCAATATCGTGGGCTCAATGCACCTGTAAAAGAAAACATTCCCCAAGGGCCGGGGTGGTCAATCCAAACCATGGAACGAACAGAGCAAGTAGTTAGCAGCAGGGAGGAGCGGACGGTGTGCTCAGAGTTACAGGTTCTTTGCGTCCATGGTGCCGCCATGCAGGACGGACGCCGCCACCAATGGGTCCTTGAGGAGGTTGCTCAGCCGCTCAAAGTGCCGCAGGTTGACGATCCGTGCCATGTGGTCCGAACCCGGGAAGAACCTCTTCAGCGTCGACTTGAGCACCTTGATCTTCACAGGAACAGAAGAAACAAACAAACAAGCACACGCGAGACAAGGCCAGGAACGTCAGATCAGATGCGATGCAGGCACACGCGATGCAGAGACGTCGGAAGCTGGCGCACCAGGACAGGCACGAAGCGCTCCTCGACGAGCACGTAGTCGACGGAGATGCAGGCCTGGCCGGCGCACGACGTCCACTTGGCCCCGACCACGCGGTTCACCGCGATCTGCACGTCCCGCGCGCTCGCCATCGAGTCGAAGATGCAGGGGCACTTGCCGCCCAGCTCCAGCGCCACGGGCGTCAGGTGCTTCGCCGCCGCCGCCATCACCACGCGCGCCACCCGCGGGCTCCCTGCGCTCGCGCCACCAACAGAAGCCACAGATTAACCGTTAACGCCGTGCGTGCGTGCCGCGCCGAGCGCCTGGGAACTGATTGTCATTGCTCCCGCCGTATCTCAAGAACTTTGATGTTTTCATCGAAATTTAAAACATCTGTCAATAAATTTTTTTAAACTACTTGGACTAAGTACATAAAAACATTCATATAGATTCATGTTAAAAGCACTTTCATAATTTTACTATTTTTTATATGGAGTCAATCCCTAATAATAATTATTGTTTCAATTGCATTTTGAAAACCGTGGCAATGTTTAAAAATATCAAGTTTTTGTGACACGCAGAAAATACTACTCCCTCCGTTCCAAATTGTAGTTTATTGTTGACTTTTAGATATTCTAAATAAGACGAATGGTCAAAAGGTGTATCTAAAAGTCAACAGTGAACTATAATTTGGAACGGAGGGAGTAGCTTATTATTACCGGTGAATAGGACCTTGTCCCATCGGTGCTCCATGAGCTGCTCGCCGACGTCGGGGCCGCCCTGGATGACCTTCACAGCCGTGGCGTCCATATACTCAACGATGTGATCGGCCAGAAACCTGGCGGTAGATGGTGCCAGCTCCGATGGCTTCAAAGCTACGGCATTCCCGGCGGCGATGGCCCCGATGAGCGGCTCCAGAGAGAGGCCTGCATACACACATTGCGCACGCCCCATGAGAGATCAGCTGGTGACGTAGTCTTAAATCTCAATCCGTACATATAATCATGTGTGGTTTCCATTTCCCCTGTTGAGCGAACGCTCCGCTGTCGCACTACTACAAAAGCACTCATCGGTGTCTCTCCATCACTGCCGGATGCGATGAAAACTACCAGTGATGAGTCCCATCCCGTCCACCGTCTGACCCCTAAAAGACCACAGTGATAGTATGGGTGACATTAGTGGTTCTCTGAAGGAAATGCAATGATACTATCACTGGCGGTTCAGTTATAGAGCCACGAGAAATAGTTTACTATCACCGAGAAATAGTTTACTATCACCGGCGGTTCTACATGCGAACTGCAATGATATTGCCCTCAAAATTTTCGTGCCTTGGCTTCTTCCGCCACGTGTAACAAAAAATTTGGACCTTCACCGCTTTTTACCAAGCTCCACCCTTCAAATTCTTCCTCTCTCTCCGTCCCAATCCCCCTCCACTCCTCTAGATCTGCTCAAGCATGGCGACCATGGACTCCCTCACCTGCGTCGTCCACAGCCACTTCCCCACCGGCGCGGTCCCCGACCACCTCCCCACTGGTACCTCCCTGGCCTCCTCCCTAGATCTTTCCTGACTGGTGCCACCCCTAAGCACCCCCACCGTGATTCCCTAGGTCTCCTTCCTACCCCACCCGCATCATCCCCGACCACCTCTCTCGACAGTGTCGCCCTAGGTCTCCTCCCTCTCTAGATCTGCCTACTAGCATCGTCCTCAAAAAATCTCCCAACCGGTGCCACCCTCGGCCATCTCCCACGACCAGTATGCCACATCACCCGATGGCGCCCCTTGTCGAAGCCACCACTAAGCCCCCCACCAACCGTCTCCCCTGACTGTGCCATCCCAGGTCTCTCCCTCCAGATTTGTTCCACCAACATCATCCCAACCATTAGGGTTTAGGGCTGGGGTCAGCCATGGCTGACGGAGCCCTTCGTCAGTCGCATCGTGGTTTGAAAAAACCGTGACGAAATTTTTTGATCCGTACCATTCATCTTCTTCATCTTATTGAATTCTCACCCTATGCAAGATTTTATATTTTTTAGAATTTTGTTAATATTTATTTTGTATTTTTCAAAATCAACACAAATGGAGGCTCCAAAACTATTTAGATCGATGATTTTGGAAAGTACAAAATAAATAGTAAAAAAATCTAAAAAATGTAAAATTTTGCATGTGGTGAGAATTTAATAAGATGGAGAAGATGAATGGTTCGGATCGAAAATTTTCGTCACGGTTTTTTCAAACCACAGTGCAACTGACGGATGGCTCCGTCAGCCATGGCTGTCCCCAGCCCAACTCTCTCTCTCTCTCTCTATATATATATATATATTCTACAGCCAGCTGTAGCTACAGCCGTAAAAAAAACTATAAAGTACACAATGAATAACTATAATCTTCTGGATCGTGTGGATAATGTTCTTGTTTTCAGGTGTATCTAATTTTCTTCTGGATCATGTGGATAATGTTCTTGCCTTTAGGTGTCTAATTATTTTAATTTGTCAAGGTTCATGCCTTTATGTGTATATGATTTTCTTTCTAGATGGCTAGATAATGTCTCTGCTAATAGAATTTGTCAAATTCCTAGCCTTTGGGTATCTATGGGATCATATTCTTAGTATTAGAATTACTTGCATTGCGATGCAGTTCTTGTTTAAATATCACAAGTAAACTTAAACTAATTATTGCATGCTCATGTGTAGCGCTAATGATCAATTTTGACTAAAGACCCTAGGTACAAAAAAGAATTATTCTTCTTTATCTAGGATGATATATATATTTTTCTCTTACGTTGTCTAGAATATTAAGATTATAAATAAGTTTAAGCAGACTCAAGTCAAGCTCGTTCTGTTGGAGATGATGGAAATATAGGAAACAAATATATGTTACTATTCGTTCCCTACATTTTCATCATCTCCAGCAGAGTCCCTATCTGTTGAGTGAATATTTTAAATATTTTTATGTGAATTTTTGGAATTTACATATTTTTATGTGAATTTTTGTTAAATATTTACATATTTTTATGTTAAATTTAAAATATTTTTATGTGAATTTTTACATATTTTTTTGTTAAATTTAAAATATTTTTATGTGAATTTAAAATATTTTTATGTGAATTTTTGGAATTATTGGAATATCTTTCGAAAGGAAAATAATATTTTTGGATGGATATTTGAGCATGATTAATGATTTATCGGACTAACCTTTGACTAATGATTTTTGGAGAGATTTGGATATATATAATTAATTTTATAGGAAGAAGAAAAGAGGAAGAAAAAGAGAAAAAGAAAAAGAAAAAGAAAAAGAAAAAGAAAAAGAAAGTGTGTGTGCGTGTGAGTGCAGTGCATGCATGCATGTGTGTGTGCGTGTGAGTGCAGTGCATGCATGTGTGTGTGCTGTGTGCAGCGTGCAGCGCAGAGCTGCGGCCGTGCGGGGTGGCGGCAGCTCTGCTGCGCGGGGTGGCGGCAGCTCTGCTGCAGCCGCACCGGGTGGCGGCAGCTCAGCGCCGGCCACCCCGGGTGGCGGTAGCTCAGCTGCGGCCACCCCGGGTGGCGGCAGCTCCGCTGCGGCCGCGCCCGGTGGCGGCAGCCGGGGATATTTTTGTAATTTCCTTTTTCTGTGGATTATTTTATTAATTTTTTATTTAACTGTTGATTATTTCGGGTATTTTTCCGCTGGGAGCAGAGTCCCCGTCAGACATGTCACAGGGGACAGTTGCTGCCGGTTGTACTCAGCAGCTGGTCAGCTGCATTGAAATCGCTTTACATGCAAGCACCGTCGCTCGGCGTAGCGGGACCACAACTAGTGTGCGCCTTCTGCATTGATCATGCATTCATGCAGACATGCACAAACGAGCAGATGGATTTGTTTCAAAAAATAAAATGTAAACCCTAATATATTTCATATCTAATCACAAGCTCACAGGGGTAGTTATTTTGACATGCCGAATATTAGATCTTTGGCATCTTTATTATAGTCTAAAATCTAATTCCGAAGATATATTAAAAACCATGATACTATATTCGACGCTACTGTCACACTTATCTCGATCTCCACCTTCTCATTGGAACATTCCTCAACATGATAGCCACGACTCTAACGCCAATGTATTCTAATGTAGCTCACATATTCGGTTGCTTTGTTGGCTCCTAATTAATAATATAGTTAAATAATAGAACGATAAATTATTATTTTCATTTTAATTTAGTTTTTTTATATAGTCTATACAATTTTGTTTCTATTTTCTATTTTAATTTCAGTAATTTTTATTTAGATGACATTAACTATTTTTCAGTGCCGTAATTGATGTCCATCTTTTTTGTTATTTTATATCCCAAACTTTTGTTTCTATTATTTTAATATAGTAGATAGGTATGAGTTTTTTCTTATCTTGTAGTTAATATGGAAATATATTATATTGTGAATTTAGTTTTTTTTTTATTGCAATTGATATTTTATTCTAGTTTTGCATTTGACATGGATTCTTTTATCTTTTTTTCTAAATCATGTTATATTTTTGTAGTTGATATTAGCTCTTTTCTAGTTTTGTAGTTAACATGGACTCCTTTATAGTCATTATAATTCAATCCCCTATAATCAGTTATTGTAGATTTTTTCTTTGATTAACGTGATAATTTCTACTATTTTTTATTAACGTGAAAATTTCTACTATTTTAGGTTTAACATGGTGCCTTCATTTTATTCCGCTTTATAGATATAGTAGTTAGATTTCTCTAATTAACGTGGTGGCTCTGTTTGCCGCTGTTTTATATATTCAAGTATGGTGCCCTACATGTTTACGAGGCTAGATCTGTCTCAATTATTTAGTTTGACACGGACTCTTATTGCTATTATTTTCTATTTCAAAATAATGCAATTTTTGCTTTTGTTGTAGTGTATATGAACTCTTTGTTTCAACTGACATGTACTCCTATTTTTATGTTGTTTTGTTGTAACCAATACAATTTTTTTATATGGCGTGAACTCTTATTTCTATTTGTAATCCATTATAATCCGAACAAGGAAAGAATTTTGGAATAAGACCACCATCAAGAGTGGTTCGCATCAAGACATCGCCATGAAAAGACCAGAGAATAGGCAGCATGTGGCGCCAGACACCTCCTAGCTAGCTCGAGGTTTTTGAGTCACTTTCCCAAACTATCCCTAGCAAATAGCTATCGTTGGCCCGAACCGAACCAGACATCATATTTGTGAGGGGCTACCTCGTGAAATAGCTAAATAAGCTTCGCGAAGCAGCTCGAGGAAGTTGAGCAATCACAAGGTAGCTATCATGTAAAAACTGTAGCTTATCCTTTAATATTACGGCCCCTTATTTATAATGGGGCAAATTTACATTGTTGAATACAACTCTTTGCTGAGGAAATAAAGCAAGGGCAAAAGGGACTTTGCTAAGGAAAGACTTCCTAGACCTTGACCTGCCCTCATGCCCAGGGGTATCGAGGGAAAAACAACTCCAGAATCTAGGTTTAGACCTAATTACCCTTACTTTTCTACCTAAAGCAGGGCTAGAAGAGGGATTACAAGGGGACCTGGTTGTCACAGTGAATCATCATATCTCTCTGCCACCCGATACTAGTTGCTACAGCCAGCTGACGTATCTCCCTAACATACGATATGATTCCTGGCGACTGTAGCAGGCTGTACTTTTTGTCCCTTGGTCTTCTTGGCTCCCACGCAACTACCCTCGCTTCGCAACTTGGACTTGGACATTTCTAGTTTTGGGCGCAGTAATCCCCATCCTGCTTTGCCTCGTTCCAAAGGGGGGCTACGAGGCTCCCTTCGGATACACACCTCCTTGGTCCGCCTTTGCTCTGCATCGAGGGGGCGAGGCTCCTTTCAGATACACACTTCCGCTGGTCCGCCTTTGCTCCGCACCAGGGGAGCGAGACTTCCATTGGATATGCACCCCTTTGCTTTCGCAAGCTGGTTCATCTTTTTCTCTGATTTGTTGGGATTGGTATCCCCTACTACAACAATAGCGATATTGGAAGTCTTATTGCTAGGGATTCAAGTGGGTTGCTTCGCGGTTACCCGTGAGACTGCTTATTTTATTAAAATACATTAAGCTTCACAGTGTTTAAAATATTTTAGTGAAGCAAGTGAACTCGTCGGTACCCGCAAAGCAACCCACTAACATCTCTACTTATTGCCGTACGTCCCCGAGCCTATGTTGCATGGCCAACTCAAATGAACATGTCTGCATGCGACTTTTCAAGGGAAAGAGGAAGAAGCTTGTAGGTTTGCCACCTATCAGAAAGGCCCTGTGTTCCTTTCAAAAAAGGAAAAAGTGTCATTTTGGTCCCTCAACTTTCACGTTTAAACCAAATTCGTCCCGAAAGTCCAAAACCAGTTTTCGCACGTCCCCCATATTTCAAAAAAGTGCCGATTTGGTCCCTTGACCGGTCAAACCTGGATTGCAGGGCGGTTTTAGCTGATGTGGCGTTTTTAGCTGATGTGACGCTCATGTGGCACACCACGTGGCTTTTTTTCACGAGTAACAGAACAGCAGGCAAAATAATTTTGTAGAAATTCATACGTTGCTCAAATGGAAAAGTTGTTTATACACAAAAGATGTGTCTTGAAATGATCTACAACTATCGTGTTCAACCCAAATTCATCCGAGCAACATAAGTAGGCAGCGAAACAAATATTTTTTATAAATTCATGAATTGCTCAAATGAAAAACTTTTATACATGAAAAAGATGCGTCTCGAAATTATGTACAACTTTCGTGTTCAACCCAAATTCATTCGAGAAATATATGACCTCGAAAATAACGAATTACCGAGGACGGTGCCGTCGGCCCGGAAGCAGGCAGCGACAAAAATATTTTTTTATAGATTCATGAATTGCTCAAATAAAAACATTTCTACATGAAAAAGATGCGTCTCGAAATTATTTACAACTTTCGTGTTCAACCCAAATTCATCCGAGCAACATAAGACCTCGAAAATGACGAATTACCGAGGACGGTGCCGTCGGCCCGCAAACAGGCAGCGACAAAAATATTTTTTATAAATTCATGAATTGCTCAAATGAAAAACTTTTCTACATGAAAAAGATGCGCCTCAAAATTATCTACAACTTTCGTGTTCAACCCAAATTCATCTGAGCAACATAAGATCTCGAAAATAGCGAATTACCGAGAACGGTGCCGTCGATCTGAAAAAAGCCACGTGGTGCCACATGAGCGCCACATCAGCTAAAAATGCCACATCAGTACCACATCAGCCAAAATCGTCCTCCAATCCGGGTTTGACCGGTCAAGGGATCAAATCGGCACTGTTTTAAAAGATGGGGGACGTACAAAAACTGATTTTGGACTTCAGGGACGAATTTGACTCAAACGTGAAAGTTGAGGAATCAAAATGACACTTTTTCTTTCAAAAAATAAAAGGAGAAAAGGATCTGTGTTGCTACTGCAATGGTTCCCCCAGACGGCCACACCACACCCCAGCCTAGAAGACAAGCACTAGGCTTCAGAAGTTCAGAGACTACAGTAGTGCCGATGCTAGCTACAACGCCTTGCTTGTTTCTGGCAGCAGAAACGGCAGATAGACAGCTGACACCCTCAGGCCGGTCTGCTCCAATGTGTAGGTGGGAATTCAATTGGGGGCCAGTTTCATCAATGAATGTTTCCTGACAGCACTTCACGTCTTCACGTGGAGTCGTGGACACTACTAGCCATTCTACTGCTCTCTACTCTAGCTAGCTGCGTGAAGAGGATGGTGTGGTGTGAGACTGCGTGGTAGGCTGAGGGGTAGTTGCTTGCTTACCCAAGGGGACGTTCCAGCAGGAGAAGATGAGGACGACCCCGAGCGGCTCCGGCAGGACCTGCGCGCTCGCCGGGAAGGCAATCAGCGGCACCCAGGCCTTCTCCGGCGCCACCCATCTCCCGACCTCCCGCAGCGCCGCGTTGGTGGACTTGATGAGCACGCCGACCTGAATAATGCCAGACAAGAAAAGAAGACGGTATGCATCATGCATGCATGCGGAGAATGTGGGATGCGGGGGTGGTGAACTGGTGATACTGATCCATGCCATGCGTGGTGCCACTGACCTCGTCCCTGTAGGCCTCGACGTGGTGCTTGCCGAGGTCGTCGTGGAGCGCGCGGAACGCCTCCTCCTCCTTGTCCGCGAGCAGCCGGAGGAGGCCCCGGAGCTGCGCCTGCCTCCACGCCAGGCTCCGAGTCCGTCCGCTCTCGTACGCCGCCCGAAGCTCGCCCACCGTGCCGCCCAGGCCGTCAGCCACCTCGACGCCCGGCGCCGCCGTCGTGCCCATGCTAGCTCCCAGCAGCTCTCTGCCTCCAGTGCAACGACTCACAGCAACTCCACTCCGAGGACTGAGGTGGTGGTGGCTCCGTGGGTGGCTGCGCGCCTATTTATTGCCTCTGGCTGCTTGCGCGGTCTGTCCAATCGCGGGGCCGGGCTTCAATGCTGGTCTCTCAGGGCGGTTCACTGGAATTGTCGTTCATCAACGCCCGAACTGGAGCTCGGTTTTGATTGACGCCAACATGGTACCTTTGGCGACGGCGTGTTTACGCTCTCTGCATCGTCATCTCGCCTTCTTCCTTCTTTATCGCACGAACAGTGCAGGTGCAACGTGTTGAACCTTTACTGAAAAAGAATGGGTGGCCACCGCTTTATGATGGGAAAACCAATTGTGTTTCTGACATGGTGCTGCACTGCTGCTGCCGCCTTCTTCCGAGCTATCCTGCGACCTCCTCGCCGTTGCTCTTGCCGATCTTGCAGCTTCATCTCCTGAAGCAACTCTCCATCCAGAAGCTCGGAGCTTGGCCAGTCTGATCTGACGATGCATTGGCCGGCGCATCCTGACATGCACACATCCGTAACACGGCTGCTTTGCAAAACACTGAATTTTCTCATTGAAGAGAGTCAACGATCTCGTCCTCCTGCCTCGGGCTTCACCTGACGCTCTGCTTGTTGCTCTACGACAGCGTCGTCGGGCGCACATTCTGAGATGATCCCAACAAACCCTCTGTATATTCCTCTAAAACACTACGGAGTATTTATGTGTATGTGTAAATAAATAAAATTTTAGATGAATAATGTTTTAAAGACAGACATAGAGGGACTGTTGGGTCGGGATGCTCTGATAATCCGCTGGAGCCTGCAACACAAAGAAAGGTTCCCTAGTCTTTCTCCCCGCCACTTTCTCTAAAAAGAGTAATTACTCCCAAATTTTCTAGCAATAATTTTACTCGATCAGAAAAGGATGCTTCTGTTAGTAGATCTATTGACAATCTTTGGGGTGGCACACAATTGTTTTTCCTTTATTTTTGGGTGTCGAGGTTTGAATTTTTTTGGCTTTGATTAACACGATAGATTCATGGATTTACAACATGTATGAGTTTTTCATACATTATGTATCCATTATCTTATGATCTTTGATAGTATAAACTATACGGTAATGCTCCTGTTTGGGTGTCCGACCACGTCGGACGTCCTCATGGCCTGCCCAATCGCACGGCCCAGCAGCGCAGTGCAGCGTATTTCAACCCAGCGACTAGCTAAAAAACGTGCGTTTCATTTTTCCCTACTTAAATTTCTCATTTTTGTCTCTATTTCATCTGGAGTCCGAAATGCATAGAACAAATTTCATAATTCATCTAAAATCCTAATTAACTCATTTTAAATACTTTTTATTTTTTTATCTTAATTATTTTTCATTAGCCAAATTGTTTCCAATAGGCTAAACTAATTGTTTCAGCAGGTTAGACATATTGTTCCAATAGAAAAAACTAATTGTTACACTTGGATAGACATATCGTTCCAGAATGCTAAACTAATTGTTCCAACAGGCCAAAAATATTGTTCCAATAGGCTGTACAAATTGTTTCAACAGGCAAGATAGATTGTTCCAACAGGCTAAACTAATTGTTTCAACATGTCAAATATATTGTTCCAATAGGCTGTACAAATTGCTTCATCAGGCTAGACAAATTGTTTCAATAGGCTAAACTAGTTGTTTCAGCACGCTATACATATTGTTTCAATAGGCTAAATCAATTGTTTTAGCATGCTATATATTTGTTCCAATAGGCTAAACCAACTATTTTACTTGTTTATACGTCCACTAGGTAACAGTAATTGTTTCAGCAGACTAGCCATATTGTTTCAACAGGCTAAACTAATTGTTTCATTAGGATAACAAATTGTTTCAGTAACTTTTTTATAGCAGCTTTGGTCTTGTTTTGTTCGTAAAAATGCGAGGAACGCAGCGGTGCAAACGGTTCGTGCATTGGAGCAACCAGTCAAAATCTATGGCCGTCGAAAGAGAAAACTGAAAAGAATCTTTTCGCTGACGTCATCGCTAATGTGACTGCATGCATGCAAACAGGGGGGCTTTTTTCATGAGCATGCTGGGTGCGCGATGCGGTGTGCTAGGCCGGGGCAGCGTCCGATGCGCGCCCGCGTCGGACGTCCATCCCCAAGTCCACGCCTAAACTATAACATTCTGTGTTAACTTTTTTGGGCAAACGAGGCCGAAGCCCATGTGAAATACTATGTATGTGGGTGCTAAACTATAAGGTGGGCCGGGCCTAAGCAAAATTTAGACCAGAGTGTTATACTAAAAAGAATTTTAACACCCTTGACACCTCTTGGTACCATAAATCACAAGCAGGATCAGACGAATGCCAAAAAATGGTACCTTCTGGACCTTGGTACCTTTTATCCTATTATTTCGTGCCACTACTAAAGAGGGTACTTTTGGAATTATCCTCATCTATCTCTCTCACTTCTCCTCTCACTTCATCCATGCCATGACCATCAACCACCTGACAAGCCTCGTCGACCTGCGCTCGCTCAGCCTGCAGGCTCCTACAAGCTACAACGTTGTCTTCTCCCCTCAAGCAACCATGCCCCACTATCCTTTTTTTTAACCCAACGACATAAGCTCTACCTATTCACTTAAGTAAGATTGAAAGAAAGAAAGAAATGTTTATGGTAGGTTGTTATTATGACCATCTCGGCAAAAAAAAAAGAGAAAACTCTCTACATTGAGTGATATTCATTTCGAAAAAATTCTACTATTCCACTCTTTCCAGGTGGTCCACAGGCCAAAGGTTATCGCCCCATCTAGGTTTTTCCTTTCCTTTTTCTATGGCAAGATCCTATGGTCTAGCCACCATTGGATGTCTTGAGTTGCTTGCAAACTAGCGGGTTTAAAAATCTATCAACGACCAAGCCAACCCAAGACCTTGAGCCAAATAAATTTGGCAAAGGGTCAGTCCCATAAGAGATTGTTCGCACATTCTTGTCGTTGACTGCAAAGAGGGTAGTAGAGGAAGTTGGCACACCCTCTTTGCCTGCAACCTGTCCGCCGTTGGCAACCAGTTTTGCCCTAAATCCAGTGGAAAACCTTGCATTTGTTCTCTAAGTTTTCTCCCTAGATCGCTTTCAGAGGGATTTACAAGGTGGTTGTTTGTCCTAGGAATTGCACCCGATAATCTGAGTTGGTGTTCGAAACATCTGCTGCATCCTCAGCTCCGTCGTCAACCTGAACATTTTCGATCTTTTGCCACAAGATGAAAGCTTGCACTAGTTGCGCGCTCTACTAAATGGAGGGTAGGCAATCAAGCCATTTGTTGCTCTAGAGCTGATCTTTAATGGACACTAGGCCCTGTTCTTTTGAGCTGATCTTAACGGCTGAATAGCTGAACAACTAAAATGAGTAGATTGAATGCGCTTTTTGAGGTAGTCTCGAGATTCGGATTCATTTCGTTTGACTTGCTTTTTAAACCGTTAGAACCCATCTTCAATACAACGAAAAAACTGACTCAAAAAACTCAAAGCATATGTCTTTTTAAAACGTAGATAAGTTGTTAAGCCGTTAAGCTGAAAAGAACTGGGCCTAACTTTCACTTGATGATTGGGGCGAGAGCTGGCCACCAGGGTTGGGGAGGTTCCTTGCAACCACCGAGTCACACCAAAAGTTTGTGTGCGCATGATCTCCAAGGACTACGGTGGTGCAGGGCCCTGTATAAAACATGATCCGCTTTGTGGCATGGTAATATCGTCCCTACCCATGGCGCTATCTTTCTTTCTTCTCTAACCACAACCATTTGAGCTGCATGGTCCTACCAGCTAGGCTAGATCAAGGGCCCCTAGGCCTCTGAACTTCTTTAGAGCAAATCTTGAGCCAATTGACGTGACATTTCCTGGCACTATTGAAAGCCTTTCCTTTCTAAAGGAAATTCCTTCGTAACATATCGAAGCGACGAAAGAACCAAGAGCTGGTTTTATTTTCAGAGATGAGGTACTAGATGGCCATGACTAGTACAAGCATGCCTGCTTTGGACATCATTGCTCCCTTCCACCTTGATAGTTTCCTACCTGCTCATTCATTGATGGAGAGCAACTCTATTTTCTTCAAGTTTGTTGGACGGAGAGGCAAACTTAAGTATGTGCAAGGGAATTTTTAACCTAGACCGCGAAATCTTGGAGTATATGATTTAGATCCAGGCTATCACACTAGATTGGGAAGACGTTCTTCTTCTCTGTATTGTTTTAGAAGCCTGTGGCCTGCCAAAAATGTTAAGGTGTATCATGCACTGCAGAGGTCCATTGCTAGGATGAAAAGCATCGCGAGAGCGGATCACCCAGACGTAGCCCTCTTGCATGCTTCAAGGTGTCTCTAATAAGTGTCGTATTAATTCAGAAGGAATTTGAAAGACGTCGAGGCCAAAAATAGGCTTATCCGGTCCCTCCAACGAGCGCCAAAGTTCCTTTAGACTGGCCCAACCCCCGTTGTGTCGCCTACCAGGGAAAAAGGCTTCCCAAACGGTTGGTAAGCCCCCTACAAGCGGTTTTAAAACCGCTTGTAAGCAACCGCGACTGATGTAAAAAGGCAAATCCGCGACTGATGTAAAAAGGCAAATAAATATTGTAAGCAAGCTTGTAATAGAGTGTAAAAAGGCAAATAAATATTGGGGGAGGTGGGATTTGAATAGCCAACCCACCCACGCGCGCTATCTAATAGAATAGGGGGAGCTTTCCTTTTATCTATTCGAAAACTGGGCCCCTAGAAGCGGTTGGGGCTATTAAACCGCTTGTAAAACCAAGCATCCTAAGCGGTTCGTGTTCCCAACCGCTTGTAGAGGTATAGCAGCGGTTGGGGACACAAACCGCTTAGGATTTTAGGTCTTTAGAAGCGGATCGTGCCCCCAACCGCTTCTAGAGGTCATTTTCTGGCTTGAGACTGTTTTGAGGCATTAAACCGCTTGTAGAAGTTTGATCCTTTTTTGAACCGCTTGAGAAAGCTTGTTCCCTAGTAGTGGCATTGTGCAAGGGAGACGCGCATGCATGATCAACGCTGTACGTACCGATGCAAGCAAGCGTCCATACCGCGCGTCTCCTTCTGTCTGGCTCTCGATCGATCGCTCGGCGCTGTTGATGATCGTCAGATCCTCGCTTCCATCGCGTGTCTACGCAGCTGCCTGCAAGATGCACATCGTCAGGAGGTGTGCTGTCGGGGCAGCTCTTACAGAGCTAGCTTCCCTCGTTATCGTGTACCAGTATTGTGTCTGGCGTTCTAGGGTTCGTGGCTGCGTGCTCGATCCGTCGATCGGTATATCTACAGGTCACTGACTGCGAGCGGTACTATTTGGTACAGCAAGAGGTAGCGACCGTCGACCGGGTGGAAAAATGTTCTTTATATGGCATCCCCTCTATCCACCATCCAATAACCGATCAGCCTCTCCAGCTTCTAGCAACCTCAAAAGATTGGTAAAAAATGAAGATTCAGAATTTCAAGGTTTGGCAAAAATTTTTAAAAATAAATTTAATAAAATTTCAAATTTTAGTCGGACTTCAAATTTGATCAAATTACACAACGGAGACATGTTTGAAAAAAAATTAGAATATGTTTAAAATTAAAATATGTTTGGCCCAATAAGCATTATATCTATTACAACGTTGTCTAGATGTCGTGACCCCAGTACTTGTAATGGGAATCCAGCATCACGAGCGATACTAATCCCAGTTTAGTATCTCGTGATGGACAACGCGGTGGAATCATCACAGTGTACTTAATTAAAGTGAAATACAGTTAAACAATAGTACTTTGTTAGAAAAAACAAACTGGCATACCAGTTGATAGTCCAATACTGGATTAAACATTATGCAGAAAACATCAAAGTAATCCAATTAAATAACTATGATAAATTCCAAGGTGTCGACCCGAACACCTTAGCTAGTCTTGCGCTCCCTCGCCAGGGCCTTCCTGGTCCTGACCGTAATCTGAATACAAATATGTCTGCGAGCAATTTAATGAGTATGTGGCTACCCAGCAAGCAATCCTTAAGTATGAATGCAGGATCAAGGACGGAGTTATGGTTATTTTACCCAAATCCTACTTCTAGTCATATTTTAGTTGAACCAGTCAAGTTTTATTAGAGTGAACGCAAGATCAAATATCTCCATTCTCAAGTTCAACAAAAGGTGCATCTCGCACCAGGCCAAACCCAGCCTATTCTAGTCAAGTTTATTATGAAAAGAGGTGCATCTACGAGCGCAAACCTGCAAAACCGTCCATGACCGTGGACACGGCTACCATGATAGTTTTAACTCTGCAGAGTGTGTACAATTTTCCCCACAAGCCCCGTCTCATCCACTAGGAGAAACGGTACAAGACTGTTCCAGCCTACTACGCCCACCACTTCCC
>SPJY01032824.1:1200938-1226681 GCA_005191435.1 Raddia distichophylla
TGACCGGGCTTGAACTTTGAGGGCCACCGGACAGCACGAAGCTCGTCAGAGAAAGCCCTGCAGCCCAAAGCATATGACCGGCCACCTTCCCCGGCAGAACCTAGTCTCGAGAAGACGTTGGTCCTGTTGCGCGGAGGAACTCCTGCTGAGCGGGAAGATTCGGCTTGGAGAAACTCTTTCCGAGACAATCCACCACGCTCCTTCCTCGTGGTCGCTACAACGCGCTCCTCACGAGGGGATCGTCCGTGATCATCGCGTGCGCGCTTGCCTCTGTGGTCGTGATGACTACGAGGACTTGGCGAGCGACGGCGACCACGGGTAGCCTGTTCGTGGACAGTGATCCTTCGACGGTGACGAGGGTCACGCGATCGATCGGAGCTGTCCGAATCATTCCGGGCAGTTTGACTGCGCTGCCTGGAGGAATTGTTGACTTCACCTAAGGACTTTAGGCCTTCGGCCAGTTTCTCTAGGTGAGTAGCAACAGCATCGCCCATACGGGCGAGGTCGGCCTGGTTGGTGGATCTAAGCACCGAAGCCATGGCCTCGAGTCGTTCCCGACTCTAATCTTGGGGTCCTGGGATCCCCGAAGCATCCGCGTTCTGTCCGACTGGGGGTCCTGTCACGCGGGGAGTTGACCCGAACAGGAAAAACTTTTGCGGGGAGACTTGGTGTGGGCACGCGAGGGGGATCGCGACGCTGTCGCTTGCACCGATCGCGAAACCGCGCCACGGTCTGATTGATGGAATCGTCGAGGCTGCGGCGAATGACCTCTTGCTCGTGAGCAGCCAGCGCAGCCTCATCTTGATGCCGAGCAGAGTTAATCTGTCCGATCTCGCCAGCCGCCACAGCTCGTACAGGATTCTCAGAGGTTCCTGCATCGGCCATGTTAACGCTGCGGGGGCAGCGAGAGGGTACGCTAGACGGTGTCATTGTTGTGTCACCACAGGTGGAATCCATCGACATAGCCTTGGAATCCGATAGATCTAAACCGTCGTAGAGATCATCGGTTCCGTAGTCATCGTCAATGACGAGAGTGTGATCTGAGGCCATCTCCGGAACATAGGCAGAGACCTCTGTCCCAGATATGGAGAGTGTTCGTGACCGAACGGATCGATCAGATCCGACAGGGGATGAGACATCCTGCCCTTCTGAGTCATAATCCTCAGGAAGCATCTCTGTATTGCTGACGGAGTTCGACATGCTCGATCTGCGTGTCCCACGGACGGAGCCAACTGTCGACGGTTGAGATATCCATCTCAAGTCGATTAAGGTTCTTCAAGAGTGAGATAGGAGACACGCCGAACAACCACGAACAACAACGAACAGGAGACATGGGTTTTTATCCTAGTTCAGGCCTCTCGGGAGAGATAATAGCCCTACGTCCAGCCTTTCTTATATCAAAGAATATTACAGTGTGGAACTCGTCGAGATTAACTGGTCTCAGCGAGTAGCTAGCAACAATGCGCTATAGGATGTCAGATTCGATGCCCCTAAACACCATAGGGCACGGTTTATATAGGGCAGATGAACCGACCTATCGAAGGAATATCGGGTCGGGCTAACTACGAGATCGTAACTAACTCGCCCCATGCCAAATAAGTCCCACGGCAGATAAGGTACGCTCCGATTCTTAGGGATCACGACTCCTAGTCCAATCCGGGAAACCACGTCCGGGTCTTCACGTAGCCGTGCAGAACTCCTACTCCTGTCCGAGACGGACTCAAACACGAATCCTTGGCCGTTACGCACCGTGCCAGCCAGGAGGCTGTTCAGCAAGGTGCGTATGGGCCAGATAGAACCTTCCAGGGAGCTGGGTCCTGGCAGGCTGTTCGATAGGGCTGTCAGGGAGTGGGCCATGGCAATGGGCCGTAATTTTATCCCCGACACATGGTTTTGGCAAAACCATTGTCTTTTTGGAGTTTTGTAGGCTCCACTCCACACCAAAGTTTTCTAACTTGTGCTAGCAAATAATGGTTTTGAAAACCATGGTTTTTCATGATCATAGCAAAACACAAACCATGGTTTTACAAAACCATGATTTTAAAAAACTCCACTTCCAAACAGGGCATAAACCTTTCCATGAAAACACCGCAGGCTCACAATGAGATGATTCACTACATGAGTTATAAATCAGGATATTTTACACTCCCCCAAATCCCATGCGTCTTTGTTTTTTTTGAAGGTCAGCTTACGCTGACTGTTTCATTAAAAGGAGGAATGAAGTTTACAAAGACTTACAAAGAGCCTGGTGAAGACCAGGTTAGAAAGAGGGGGGGACAGAACGCACACAACATCCCCACGCTAACACCGTGCAGGGCTGGGGATTTCTAAAAGCTAATTACTCACTAAGAAGGGCAGCCATCCCTGCCACCGACCACAACTGACGCTCCGTGGTCCAGTCCGCAAGAAGCTGATGATGTTGCCGTACACGGCCTTCGAAAAGACGCCTGTTACGTTCGCACCAAATTACCCATAGTGTCAAAATGATGATGGTTCCGACACCTTTTGCCATGTCTTTAGGAACGTGACCTAGTCGATCAACCCACCACTGTTGGATCGAGGTTGAGGCCGTCTGTGGCCATGCCGATGGAACCAATACCTGATGGCCAGACTGCGTCCCGACGACGGTCCAAAAGGATCTGGAGAAGTGACAATCTAGAAACAGATGGGTTGTGATCTCCAGCGAAGTGTAGCAGAGAGGGCAAAATTGGTTGTTTGGCCAACCCCTTCGCTGGAGGCGATCTGCAGTCCAAAGCCGATGTTGCACCAGCAGCCAGCTGAACGACTTGCATTTCATCGGTGCCTTAGGTTTCCAAATCAACTTAGGGAAGAGCGATATGGTTGACCCCTGGAATTATATGTGGTACGCCGAAAGCGCTGTGTACTCACCAGAGCAAGTCCATCTCCATTTGATGCGGTCCTCCTGATCTTCCGTCAGGGCTGGTGCACGGGCCATGAGCGTCCGCCACAAGTCAAAGAATTCCCCTACCAAGTGTGTATCGGTCAAAGGCCCTAAATCTTGGATCCAGGAGTTTCCCAGCACCGCATCCGCCACCGACACACCTTTCCTTTGCGTCTGGCGAAAGAGACGCGGCGCAATCAAGCCGAAAGGCGTTGGGCCCGCCCATGGCGTAGTCCAGAAACGCGCTTTAGTCCCGTCTCCCAGATCCACTTGGATGGATGCATTAAAGAGTGCTAAATTGGATGCATCGCACAGCGGCTGTATTCCTTCCTAGCTGGTTCCCTGCCGGTGCCATTGCAACCAAAGCCAACGGAGCCTCAAGGCTCGCCCTGCGCAAGACAAGTCTGGCAGGCCTAAACCCCCTACTTCCTTTGGTGAGCAGACTTTGGGCCAATTAACTTTGCATTTTCCACCACTGAGGTTGTCATTTTCGACCCATAAAAAACGCCTTCGAACCTTATCGAACTTGCGCAGGAAGGAGGCCGGGGCCTGCATGGCCGTCAACATGTAAATCGGCAGCGCACTCAGCACATAGTTGACTAAGATGTGGCGACCACTGACCGAAAGCATGCTAGACTTCCAACCCGCAAGTCGAGAGGCTGCTCTATCAAGGATTGGTTGGATGTCCATACGTCGAACTCTGCGCACGTGAAGAGGAAGTCCTAGGTAGCGCACCAGAAAGGTCTCCACTTTCCCAGTGAAATTCCTTAGAATGTGGTCTAGGGCCACAGTTTCACATCTGATGGGCACCACCGAGCTTTTGACCATATTTACCTGCAACCCTGTAGCCGCCCCAAAGTCTTTAAGGATGGAGAGGAGGTACTCGACATCCGGTGCATTTGGCTTGACGAAGATGACAGCGTCATCCGCGTACAGCGAGCAGCGTATGCCACCTCCACGAGTGGCTACTCTTTGCATCCTTCCCATTTCAGTGGCCTTGGTGAGGACGAAGTGAAGTGTGTAAATGGCAAGGATGAACAAGTAAGGGGAGAGTGGATCTCCTTGCCTCAAGCCCTTCCTGTGACTGAAGGTCGGTCCCACTAGGCCATTAAGAAGGACTGACGAAGAAGACGTAGACAGAATCAAAGACAGCCAGTTTCTCCACCTATCGCTGAAACCTCTGACTCGCAGCAGATCGAGCAGATATTCCCAGGAAACGGAATCGAAGGCTCGGGCAATGTCTAACTTAAACATGAGGCAAGGCGTCTTGTTCGGTGTAGTTGACGGACAAAAGACTGCACCTGTATGAAGTTGTCATGGATCGACCGGCCCTTTAGGAATGCGCTCTGCGACTCCGAGATGACCTGGCCTAAGATCTTCCCTAGGCGAAGGGCGTGCAACTTGGGGAACAACTTGGCAACCGAGTGGACTAGACTGATGGGTCTATAGCTTGTAATGAGGGTGGCGTCCCCCTCCTTACTTTTGGGGAGAAGAGAAATTTCCGACCTATTCGGCTTGGATAGGTGCACACCCCGCAAGGACAAAATACTCTGGACGGCTTTTAGGACGTCATTTTTGATGATATCCCAGCAAGCTCGATAAAAGGAGCCGGTAAAACCATCTGGGCCCGGCACCTTGTCTACCGGGGATCGATTGATCGCCTCCCAGATTTCATCAAGGTCTATGTCGGCGTCTAGGGAGCTGCAATCCACAAGTGGTATGTTGAGGATGTCCCAATTTGGTTTCCGGCTCGGTGGGGCTGGCACACCTAACAGCTCGGTGAAATGGTTAGCCAACACCCTCTCCTTATCTTCATGGTTTACTACCATTCCCTCGGACGTGTGCAGTTGAGAGATGTAGTTCTTCCGCCTACGGCCATTAGCCCTGATGTGAAAATACTTAGTGTTCACATCACCTTCCTTGAGCCAATGCACTCTGGCCTTCTGCTTAGCCCTGGATCGCTCAATCGCCGCTAGCCCTAGAACTTTCATTTTCAGGTTTCTGTGGAAGGTCTGTTCGTGCGGAAGTAGTGGCCGTAGTTCTTGAGCCTGGTCTAGTCTGAGGATTAACTCATTCGAGACTGCCAAATGATCTTTGAACCGGCTTGAGATGCCTCTGCTCCATGCTCTCAGCCTGCACGCAGTCCTCGAGAGTTTTAGGTGTAAAGAAAGCAGCGGATCCGGGTGCTGGCATTCCATCCATGCCTGTGAGACTACCTGGTGAAAACCCTGAAGCCGAGTCCAATGGCTTTCAAAACAAAAGCGCTTTGGCACCGAGGCATGAATAACTGGGGCTAGGAGAAGTGGGCAGTGATCTGAAAAGGAAGAAGAGAGAGAGAGAGCTAAGAGCTGGTAATTGGGGAAGAGCGATTCCCATTCGGCATTGCATAGGCCGCGGCCCAACCTAGAGAGAGTAGGGTCTGCCCGACCATTGCTCCAAGTAATTTTTCGCTCATAGAGCAGGATGTCCTTAAGAAGACACCGGTCAACCATTTGGCGAAACCGGCCTATCCAATTATAGTTAACATTGGGGTTGTTCTTGTCACGAGCCGCCCAAATCAAGTTAAAATCTCCTAGGAGCAGCCAAGGATAGGCAGGCTGAGGTCGCAGCAGCACTAATTCCTGAAGGAATTCCTCTTTGTCAAAATCTGCCGTCAGGCCGTATAGAGTAGTCAGCTTAAACTGTACACTGCAATGCCTGAGAGTGACGGTGGTAGATATGGAGAACCGGCCATACTCTGGATGAGATAGCGTGAGGCGATCATCATCCCAAAGCAATGCAACTCCACCGCGAGTGCCAGTGGCCGGTAGTGCAAAGAAGCTCGCTAATCGAGTACCACCTAGAGGACTCGCGACCAGAACGTCGAAGTCGTCCAGCTTTGTTTCCTGAAGACACAAAACATCCACTTTGATATTGCAAACAAACTGCTTAACGGCCTCTCGACGAGCCAAGGCATTTAGGCCCCTGACATTCCAAGTTAGGAAACTACAACAATGTGTTGACATTGATACAAGGCAGCCCCAACCATGGAAATATCGGAAACAATGGTGCACAGTACACGTAACAGTCGAACAGGACATAGTAGACAGCATAACAAGAGGGGCGAAGGCTAATCCTCCGGTGAACGGTGAAGGGATTACCACAAGCCACAGTGGTTGACATTAAGGAAACTAAAGAACTACGACGAGCCACAGTTGTTGACATTAAGGAAATAGGGGACATCAGGTAAGACCGACGAGAGAACATAAACTGATGGCCTACGCTGTCAGGGGGATCAGCGCCCGCCTCGTGCTGTGCGGCGACGTCCTCCTCAGCCGGTAGAGGCTCTTCAGCCAGTCCAGCCAGAGCAGGAAGGCCAGAGACCACGCACTCCGGCAGAGGCTCCTTAAAAGTGGCTAGGTAAGACTCCATGGCTTCGGTAGTGAGCTGCTCAGTGCTGGGCGGCACGATGCCCATGCGTTTCATGATCCGCAGCTTGGCGCGCTCTGAGACCGGCATTGGTGGCAGCTTGGCAAGACATGAACTTCAGCGAACAGAGAACTTGGCAAGACGTGAGCCCGTCTTGGCGCCTCGAGGGCAGTCGGATGGAGGCGGTGGTGGGGGAGCCGGCAGGGACAGAATCGGAGCATCCGACGGCAGGAAGAGACTGTCCAGGGCATCGTGAACCGAGCTGTCCAGTGCGTCACTTTGCCCGGCGACGCTGGCTGTCCTAGGAAGCCCCTTCTCCATCACACCGGAGGTCAGAGCTGGGGGTCCAGCGGTGAGCATCAACGGTCAGGTTTGCTTGTCCGCCGGCTGCGCGCTCCAGATGGACGGCGAGAAAACAGGTGAAGGCGGTGCAGCGTCTGCATTATCAGGCGAGAAGGACAACGGCTTCGCCTGCGCGTGCAAAGGGGCAACAACAAACTCACTGAGCATTGGGTCAGGGGCGCACACGGACTCGTGGACACCGTGGCATGGCGGAAGCGAAGCAAAGAAGGAGAGCAGGGGGTCCTCCTCGTGCACCGCTGGGCGCACCGAAGGTGGGGTCTCAGCAGGAAACTCCGAGCAGGTAGGGCCGGTGCGAAAAGGTTCTCTCCCACACCCTTTCGCCGGCGAGGCACGACGGCCAGAGCCGCTGCGGTGGCAAGGAAGGGATCTCGTGCGAGCCCGGCTGCTGCGTCTCGCCGGCGCGCGCACCGGAGAGCGGCCGCGCATCCTAACAGCGATCAACGGTGGCTGCCTCATCGCTTGGCGCCGACCAGCAGGCGTTCGACTTCGATGGCGGAAGGCGGAGGTGGCCCCGCCCGGGGCATCCTTAGAGCGGCTTCGACCAAGGATAACATCTCTCCAGGTACGTCGTTGCCCTCCACGGCCACGGTCGGGCTCGTCATCTTGATGGCCGCGTAGTTGAGCCGGCGGCCGGCACCCACCCAACCAGCCGCAAGTGGTCACCAGGGCAGCCTGCAAGCGGGCACGCACCGGCTGCGCCGGACCCGAACAAGGAGGCCCTGATCCATCCACAAAGCCAGGGCGCCAGGTGAACGTAATGATTCTGGGCATAGCATCTTCCTTCGAATCCGCCGAAGATTCAGAAGGCAGCCCACTCACGGGTGAGTCCGGTGAGCGGTCCTGGCGGGGGGTCTAGTCTTCGACAGTATTGAGGCGAATAAGCAGTTGCACAATGTCACAACGTGGAGGCTGCGGCCTATTGGGCGCGCCATGGCCGGCGAACTCCGGCGCACGGACTGAGCCCGCGGGGAAGAAACAGCAACCTTTAGTTTTCAGAATGATGTCCAGGTTCCAGACCCAGACCCAGCAGCCAAAAATTCTGGTTTCCTCTCTGTTTGTTGTCTTAGTGTCAGGCCTATCGAACAGACCAAAATCCCCAACGATCTGCTCGATGGCCGCCTGCGACCAAGCATGGAGGGGCAGGTTTTCAATGCACAAATGTGCGCGGTAGTACCAAGTGCGTGATAGGGTGTGTGATTCCTCGCTCCACGGTCGAACAGCAAGAACCTTGCCCCCGACCCGGACTAAGCCCACATCAAGGGCCGTGTCACGTTGCACTGGGTAGTCGAAGAACATGAAGAACTCTTCCGGCTGGTGCTTGTGAACTCTAAGGTTGCCAAAGGGGATCCCAAGCTGCGATACGATCGCGCGGGCCGCCTCCTCAGCCGAAGCACCCGAAGGCCCATCAGAAGCCACAAGCAGCGCTGCCTGACTGCGAAGCCGGTGCATTTGGTGGTCTAGAGCCAGTGTGGAGATGATAGTGGACGTGTTGTGAAGAGGTCGCTGATCGGCGAGGCCGGGGCGGTAATGCTCCACAGCCATAGGCGGGGGCGTGGGGTGGAGCGGCGGGGCTAGTGCGGTGGGGGCGTTGAAGGGCCTAGCCGCTGATGAACCGGGAAGCGGAGGCGGAGGTGGATGGGCTGCCTAGACTTCCTAGGGCAGAACCATGCAAGATGACCACTACGCCTGCAGTTGAAGCACCTGACCGGATCTCTGCAATGGGCGACCCGGTGGTTCCGAAGAGAGGCACCGGAAGCATCTCCCTTGAACCAAGTTTAAGTAGGAGACGGAGCGGGCTGGTGAGGTTTGAAGGTTACCTGGCACCGGCTTTGAAGACGAAGCCGGAGAAGGATCGGCCCAGGGAAGCCGGCCACCCCTCGGGAGGATCATACGCCAACCTTGGCCGTCCGGAGGGGAACTTCGCGTGGGTCGGTGGCTAGCAGCAGTTGAAGCAGCGGCAGACGGGGCAGATGGCGCCGGAAGGGGAAGGGGGCGATTCAGATATGTGGAGGCGTAGGGGGTCTTGGATCCAGAAACGGAAGGGGAGCGAGTGGAGCTGCTTGGGCGGGAGCTTAAAGCCACTCGGAGGCACGGCTGAGCGGATGTTGGAAATAATCTAGATAAGGCAGCAATTAGGTGGTAAGAGGTTGTCTAGTTTGAGTAGAACTAGATTTATTTAAGAGTAGAAGTACTAGAGATAGAGTTTGTTTAGATTTAGTAGTTCTAATTTGAGTATGACTCTTGTAATTTCTCGAGTATAAATATATGGCCAAGGGCCAAGGAAAGGTGTAAGTTTTAGCACCGAAAAAATATGTGAGCTTGCCGAGCAATTTCGAAGGATTGATCTTGGCCTAATCTAACATGTGGTATCAGAGCCTCGGTGTACGCTCAAACTTCTGCGGCGTTGACACATGTCGATTGTTCCTTCAAGCTCGGTGGTGAAGGAGAGTGGCGGTATGTCGTTCTACTACCCACAGCTCACGATGACGAACTACACGACATGACGATTAAGGTGGAAGCTATGATGGAGGCCCAAGGAGTCTGGGAGGCTGTAAGCCCGGCAGAGAACGCCGTGGTTGATCCAAAGAGGACAAAACAGCCAAGGCCCTCCTATTTCAAGCTCTACCGGAGGATCTTCTTCTTCAGGTTGCGACAAAGAAGACGGCAAAGGAGGTTTGGGATGCACTCAAGACACAATTCGTCGGTGCTGATCGCGTCAAGACGGCGCGACTTCAAACGTTGAAAAGCGAGTTCGATACTATGCGTATGGAGGAAGAAACTCTAGATGAATACACTAGCAAACTCAGCGGGATATCTGCCAGGTATGTTAATCTGGGCTCAAGTTTGAGGATGCTGTCATGGTAAAGAAGTTGTTTAATACCGTGCCGGATAAGTACTATCCCATCATCGCCGGAGTGGAGCAATTCTGCGATCTTGACACAATGCCTTTTGACGAAGAGCGTGTACGTGCACGCGCATCGGTAGGGAGCACCGGTGATAGCCAGCTTCTGTTAACTCAGGCGGAGTGGCAGGCACAACAGAAGATGACCGGGATTATCGGTGTGGTAATCTCCAACAAAGTTCAAGATTATCGGTGTGGTAATTTTCATCGTTACGCGGATTGCGTGACGGACTCACACGGTGTGTGTGACCTCATATATGACGGCGTGTCATACGTTGAGTCTCTTCAGATTGGTGTGATCGTTTGAGTTTTTTTGAGTTCATATTTTGCAGCCTAATCTATATTAAGGGGGAGTATGTTGGAAATAATCTAGATAAGGCAGCAATTAGGTGGTAAGAGAGGTTGTCTAGTTTGAGTAGAACTAGATTAATTTAAAAGTAGAAGTACTAGAGATAGAGTTTGTTTAGATTTAGTAGTTCTAATTTGAGTAGGACTCTTGTAATTTCTCTAGTATAAATATATGGCCAAGGGTCAAGGAAAGGTGTAAGTTTTAGCACCGAAAAAATATGTGAGCTTGCCGAGCAATTTCGAAGGATTGATCTTGGCCTAATCTAACAGCGGAGTGAATGCTCCCCTGCAGCGCCGAGGCAGAGCAGGGCGGCAGCCCATTGAAGTCCTGCACTGGATTGGGAGGAACGCCATGAGGGGTGATGCTTCGTAGCTTATCAAGGCTGCGGCGGGTGGAGGAACCCATGGCGACTGCAGGGGAGGCTTGAGCCGCGCGGCCGTGGACAGGGCGGCGCAGCTGAGCTAGGCGGTGGCTAGGTTGGCTAGGCGGTGGCCGCCGCCGGCGGGTCGCCCATGGGCGGGGTCACGGGTCGGGGAAGTTGTGGCTATGGACCGAATCTCATCACCAAATGCTTTGGCCGTTGAGATTTTGAGCGATCCGCGTGGTGCGTATTCTCTCTATCCATCTCTCTAAATTTCATTTGCAATTTATACTACTTTTTAAAATATTTTTTTTCTTATAGCAACCCTTCGATATTATCTGGTACAATATCACAGAGAGCCCGCTGAAAATGCTCGGACCGACTTCAGCTGAGTAGACAAAAGAGTAACAAAGTGCATTTGGCCATCTAAACATATGACCACCGGCAGCCACGAATCAAAGGAAAAGAGGAAAGCCAGTTTCTTCGTCTTGAGATGTGCTCTGACGGCGGCGCGGCGGCGGCGGAAGAGCTACTCCTGGCTCCTGAGAGGGCAGAAGAGGGCGCTGCTGGCGAGCCTGCCGCCGGCGTGGTGGAGGCCCTCCTGTGTGAGTGTGTGACATCTCCGATTCGCTGTCCCAACTCCCAAGCGCCCGCGTCCCTGCACCTTCCCGCCTCCTACAACAATCAGCGTCACACTCACATCCCCGGCGCCGTTCCTGAGCAATGGCAGCTGCCGCTGCGGCGCCGGAGGCCGGAGGTCAACGTCCTGGAGGAGCGCGAGGTACCTGCTTTACATTGCTTTGTGCTCAGCCTTGAGCAACACATGCATTTGTGTCGCCGGAGAGAATGCTTCGCACAAGTGTATAGCGCATTTCTGTTGATCTCCGGGACTGCCATTAATTCCTGAGATTTCTCATTTCTTGGCCGCACGGTTGCAGAGTGGGCGGTGAATGCCGAACTATTACATTGGGCCTTGTTTTACAAACTATAAGAAGTGCTATTTAAAACCCCACAAAAATGACTACAAAACATTACATCATTTGGCTTATACAAAAATAATAAATTTTTATTTAATTTAATTTAATCTGAAACAAACAAGGTCATACGTACACGTGGAGAAACTAGAAAGTAACGCTCACATATGCAACTGATGAGATCATTTGCACTTCAACTTCGGATAGTCAGTTCTCCACTAAGCCGGTCTATCATCTTCAATTTCTGGGCAGCACAAGCTTGTTCCTTGGAGACACTATCTGAAAAGCACAGATAGAAAACAAATGCAAATTTTTTGACTGATCTTTCGTTCATGGACGCATTCATACGGCTAATGTTTTGGCTCAAAAAGGATGGTCACACCAGCCCATCTGTCCTTTATGCCAAAATAGTTCAAAAACCATCAACCACCTGACTCTATTGTTAATGTTCGTACTCTGAAGAAGTTTGGAATGAGGTTTTCAATCAATATCCTCAAACGATTAAATGGACATACATCATAAACTTTTGCGACTGATGGATCACGGCCTCTTTCTAGACAGCCGACAAAGCAGTCAAGAGGGCCCTTAATGGTCTTATAGTCTACACTATTTGGAATCTTTAAAAGAAAAGAAATAGACGTATTTTTCAGCATAAGAACCTTCTTTTTGAAACGCTGGTGATAGAATTTTGAAGGAGGTGAGGGGATGGAGCTTGGGGCTCCCTATTGCCCCAATGTAATTCTTTTATGTTTCCCTGGCCATGGCTAGGTCCTTGTACAGTGTACAGTTCTCTTCTTCTTAATAAAATGGCATAGCATTTGTCCCGTTTGTTCAAAAAAAAAAGTATGGTCAAAAGGGCATTCTTGTTGCGAAATTTGCGAGGTAAACCATAGTTATTTCCTGCTGAACACAGATGTGATTGAAGATATGGCGACCTGCAATTGCTTCTCTGTTTACTTTGGAGGAATCAGGCAAGAATGGAAGCTTTGTTTCAAGCCGGTTTTCCCCCCTCTAATATTCCTGATGAAATTTGATTTTGCGTGAAGCTAATTCCTCCATGTCACTCTGTGTTCCTTAATCTCAGGAGCTATTACAAGTGCGCCTACAAGTCTGGTCATGACTGCTGCTCGGACAAATGTAAATTTTAGATGGTGAAAGAGAATGTAACAATCCCACACACTCGATCGTGCTGGGCTGATGCCATGTATATATTCACTATGCATATCAGCCCATATATATATTCACTATGCATGTACAACGAAGATCCTACAACGACGGCAGTAGTTACCGAGAGAGATGCCATACTCTGAAGAGATGCGCTGTGCCCCTAAAGATCGAATAGGTCACAGGAAAGCTAAGTACAAACTGAAAACAATTTACAGTTTCTAACAGCCCCCCTCAATGTCAAGCTACTAGATTGAGATTGTGTGGAGCTAATGCTAATTGTTTCGCTGTGATTGGTTTTGTAAGAGCATCAACAACTTGATCTTGGCTTGAAATGAACCTGATCTCCACTGCTTTGCCTGCAATTCTTTCACGAACGAAGTGGTAGTCAACCTCTATGTGTTTTGTTCTTGCATGGAATATCAGGTTTACCGACAAATAGGTCACTCCGAGGTTATCACATCACAAACATGGCGCTCTAGATTGGAATACTCCAAGTTCTCCAAGCAGCGATTGAATCCAAATAACTTCGGCTATCGCATTAGCTAGCGCTTTATACTCTGCTTCGGTGCTCAACTGTGCTACTGCCGCTTGCTTCTTGCCACTCCATGATATGATATTTGATCCAAAAAACACAGAAAAGCCATTAGTGAGATACCACATTCAGCAATGTACTTGAGGTATCTCAATATTCTCTTCACAGTTGTGAGATGCAAAGATGTGGGCGCATGAAGAAATTGGCATACTCGATTTACAGAGAAAGCAATGTCAGGTCAGGTCATAATGAGGTATTGTAGAGCTTCGACAATACTACTGTATTTGGTTGCATCTTCTAAAGAAAGTTGAGTACCATCTGTTCTTGACAATTTTTTGTTGTGACCATTGGTGTGGTAACTGGCTTGCATTTTTCTATATTCATCTTCTTCAGAAGTTCCTGTGTGTACTTGAGCTGAGTAAGTACAATGCCTGTGCTTGACTTGTTTACTTCAATTCCTAGGAAGTAGTGAAAGGTCACCTAAATCTTTCATAGCAAAGTCTGCTTGTAGCTTCTGAAGCAATTTGCTTACTACTTGATCAGAGGATCCAGTGACAATTATATTGTCGACATAGACAAGCATGTATAATGTCAGTCCATTATGATTATAAATGAAAAGAGAGTTATCATCATTGGAAGATCCAAACCCCAACTCACATAGCTTTATGAGCCATGAGTGCCATGCTCTCGATGCTTGTTTCAGCCCATATAACGCCTTGTTCAACTTGCAAACCATTTGCGGATATTTTGAATTCTTAAATCTGGGTGGTTGCTTCATAAAAACTTCCTCTTCTAGAATGCCATGAAGAAACGCATTCTGAACATCTCACTGTCTTAATCTCCATCCTTTTGAGACTTCCAATGAAAAAGAACAAGGCGAATTTTTGCTGGTTTAACTACCGGACTAAATGAGTCGTCATAATCTATCCCATGCCGCTGCTTAAATCCTTTGGCCACTAGATGAGCGTTGTATCGGTCTATTGTTCCATCTGCCTTCTTTTTTACTTTGAATACCTACTTGCAATCAATCAGATTCATGCCTTTTGTGGCTGCACAAGATGCCAAGTATCATTTTTAATTAGAGCTGAATATTCACTCTCCATTGCTTCTCTCCAGTCTGCATCTTATAGAGCTATCTTGTGATTTGTTGGTTCAGTGATTGTGGCTCCAGCATATCTTACTGTTCCATCACTAAATTTCTTGATTTTTTTTAATTCCATCCTTGAGACGAGTCCTCATAGGATGCATTTGCATTGTCTCTACAATTTCAGGCTGCCCTTGTACAGAAGTTTCATTTGTACCAGCAATAGCTTGATTGGGAACAGTACTTCCAGGTTTAGTCTCAGCTGCCTATTCCAAAGATTTAAAGTGCTGCAAAACAGAGTCAGTTTTCTGCTACATTGTGTCAGTTTGCTGCTGCATTATGACATTAGAAGGAGCAGTGTCATACACATTATCTAATTGATCACTAGTCACAGATTCACTAGGATGCATAGGATTGGAAGATGTCAAATTGGGCAAAATAACTTGATCGACAGTGTACTGAATTTTGGTGGGTTGATAAGTTTCAGAGAAAGAAAATACATGCTCATCGAAGACCACATCCCTAGAAATATAGACTCTGCCACTAGAAGGATCAAGACACGTATACCCCTTATGCAAATTACTATAACCCAAGAATACACGCCTCTTTAACCGAAATTGAAATTTGTGGGTATTGTATGACCTTAGGTTGGGCCAGCATGCACAACCAAAGGTTTTCGAGAGGGTGTAGTTGGGTTTTGCACCAAGAAGCATTTCTACCGGAGTTTTAGAGTTTATGACCTTACTAGGAAGTCTGTTTATGATATAAACAGCAGTTTAAAATGCTTCATTCTAGAATCTTAATGGCATACTAGTCGCAGCAAGGAGTGATAAGCCTACTTCAACTACATGGCGATGTTTTCTTTCCGCTGAACCATTTTGTTGATGGGCTATGCCGGTTTGAGTGAAAATAGATGAATGAAGTTTTTGATACTCTCCTCCCCAATCTGATTGAACACAAAGGATTTTCCTATCAAGCAATCGTTCAACATGTTTTTGATATTGGGACAATACAGTAGGGACATCAGCTCTGCATTTCAGTGGATAGAGTCAAACAAACTTGCTATAATTATCAATAAAGCTTACATAATACTTATGCCCCCCAACAGAGGTGAGAGCAGGCCCCCATACATCGGAGAACACAAGTTCAAGAGGTGTTGATGAAACATTGTTTGATAAAAGAAGATGGTAATTGATGGCTCTTGGCACATTGTCAAGCATCACATACAAAAGTGTCCCTATTGGAGACTAAACAGGAAATTTTATTGAACTGAATGACTTGTTGAACGATGGTAGATGATTGGTGACCTAGCCGACAATGCCACTGGTCATGAGAGGTTTTGACACTAGAGAAGGCGCTCTTTGTGTTGGTAGCAACATGAGACGGCATAGGGTACAATCCACCTTTACTGCGACCTTGAAGGAGCACCTTCCTCGTGGCCAAATCCTTAATAGAAAAATGGTTTGGATAAAATTCAAACATAACATCATTATCATTGGAAAAATGATGCACTAATAAGAGATTTTATTGGAAAGGAGCAGCAACAATCTACAAAGCACTCGGCATGAAGTATGACTCATCCAAGGTGCGACAAAGAAGAGCAACAACTCGACTATGAAGCACTCGGGGGCTACTGTGGATAACATAGACCCCGGGTATCCACACAGCGGGCCTAAAAGACCACCCGACAGGGGATGGACCAAGTCGGGTGGATGAGGACGGAACCACCCGGATTCTAGAAGGCTTGCCCGGCAAGAAAAGACATGAAGATAGAAGTCTATTCCTAATTAATAGAGATAAGGAATCCTACCTCGTAACCGACTAGGACTCTTCCTTGTAATCCCACCCCCTCCACTATATAAAGAGGGTAGGGGGCCATAGTTCGGCATCTGGATCTCCATCTAGAAGAGAAGTACGCATCTACAGCTTGATCACCTCCCAGGTCGATCATCTTGTACACATATACCCCATATAATCCCAGAGCACAGGACGTAGGGTATTACCTCCGCCATGAGGGTCTGAACCTGTATAAATCCTTGTCTTGTGCTACCATCGAGTTTAGATCTTGCGCGCATCGCCCCATATATAATCATTGCCGGCGGTGACCCCCCCAGTTAGTCACTTGTCGACACCTATCTGCTATAAAATGACAAGCTCATGCAGTCAGAGAAGGTGAACATCTGTGTGCAACACCTAATCAGCCATCTAGAGTTGAAACGAGTGATGAGAGGAGGCAGTGTAGCATATATATCTTCTGAAATTTGCTCACTGAGCGTGTAGCATTTCGTCAGCACCTTCCGCAAGTGTAGTACAACGCATAATCAAAGCCGTTTCAGATAGCTTTAGGTAGTTTCGTTTAGTTTCATAAGATGGTTCATATAGTTTCATATTATTTTCATGTTGTTTTTATATGGGTTCACAGAGTTTTGTTGAAGTTTTTATATAGTTCCATGCACTATACACCTTACTAGTTGAACGTTGACCCATTCATTAGTAATTCTACATAATCAACTGTCTAGAGTTGAAAATGAATGATGAGAGGAAGCAGTGTTAGTCTTTAGATCTAGGCTTGGGAGGCATCAAAATTACAAGTTCTACCGTATGCTCTATATGATCCTGCGTGCGAAAGAACACGGTACTTAGAAAAAGTTGGGTGCGATCGCGCGCAAGAAGAGCAATTACTACAAGTTACAGCTGGGAACGTCTCATTGCCCTCGCATGTAAAAAATTTCAACAAAAGGGATTTCTACGGATAATAATTGTTGTTTTGATAGAGAAATAAATTACTGTACTTTGTACTTTGTGATTACTAGCTGAGCCAACGGATAATTTATGGAGAAATGGTCGCCTCTTGTTGCTTGGTGTGCTAGTTGACCGTCTGACCAGAGGATGGTACAGGTCAAGTCGACACAATCAACAGATGTTTGAAGAAAGTAAATGTGTTAAAATGGCATTTACGGAGCTAAGTAAACAAACAACAAAATTGTTGCAACGTGCTTTCCGAAATAGTGCCTTAATTCATACATTTTTTATTGAAAAGTATTGGTAGTTTGAAATGAAAAGAGAGACGCAAATACAGAGCACACAGTAACAGAGGGCGCGGATCTACGAATTATGTAGAAAATTTTCTAATCTTGTTCGCATCTATTAATTGTACAAGCACGGGATGCGCCTTGCCCTTCCTGCCATGCGTTCGTTTTCGCCTCGCCGGCTTGCCACGTCGCCCCGTCACTCACGGCCGTCCGATCGCCTGCACCAGGAAGATCCAGCCGTCTATTGCTTCGTTTACCTATAAAAGAATTTTTTTCACACCGTGGTAGGCAGCACGGGCGCCCTGGCTGGCTGGCTAGCTGAGCCAGCTCTCAGCCAGGCGCCTGCAGTTCGATCCTCCCCGCCGCCACATTTTACCCCTTTTTTCTCGCGGCCTGGGTGCGTGCTGCGAGCCACAGGTGCGCACCGACGGCTAGTGACAATACAAAATGAGGTGATATCTCTTACGGTGCTTGCAAATTGCCTCCGTTATCCAAATTAGCAGATCGCAATGCTATTGATGAAAAAATTATGGGCGCATACAACATAAATAATGAAAGCAATTTGTCGTCCTCAAACCTAAGTTACTCACATATCACTAAATCAAAGATAGATATCAATTGCTCAACTAGGGTAAGAGGGCATTGGCTCTGAACTCACCATGTTTCGCCCGCTTTGCCCTCACAAGTACAAGGAATATGGAAGGCAGAGCGATAATTCTAGTCCTACTTCTCTGTTTGCCCTTGGTCGGGTCACCAAAGCAAGGGCTTTGCTCATCTACATTACTGGCATGTCTTCTTGTTGCAGCCTTCACATCTAGAGACAAAACAACTGTTCACTTTGCTTATTTCTACTTTACCTTTGACCGTTGGCAGCGACTCCCTTCGTCTGGTAGTAGTAGTGGTCTGCCGCTTTCAGTAAGCATGGGACATCTTTGAAGCTTGAGCTTCTTTTTGACAGTTCACCTTTTTGGGGGGATCTCGAGTTTCCTGCCCAAGGGCAATGATTAACGTGCGAGTTACTCAGGCACGACCCTGCATGGGAGCTTTTGCTTGGGGTGGTTTTCGGAATGCGTGACGCTCTAGAAAGGACCCTATGCACGAGGCTTCGACTCAAAGTGGCCTCGATGACGCGTGACTCTCCGGGAAGGATCCAGCGTGAGGCTACGGTCTGGAGTGGTCTCGGAGACCGTGGCTCTCCGGGAAGGACCCTTTGTGAAGTTTCAGCCCGGAAGGCCAAAATGGTCTCTGAGACATATGGGCTTCTGTGCCAGCTTTCATGGAGTCTTGTTGCTGGGACAGGGGGCTACTCCTACTAAATATGTCAAAATTTAACTATCAATTAATGGCCATGTAAGCACTTAATGGATGATACAACGAATATAGGGTTGTGGCGCAACGCAAACAAAGAAAACTTCTTGGGACTGCCACAAACACTTTAATATCTACGGGGCTAAGTGAGATTTCTATCTAAATTTATAGGTCACTAATGCAATTTACTCATTTGGAAACATATAATTTATATTCATGGGTGGAAAAGCTAGGAGACATCCTAATTAAGGAAGCTACATTTCAAATTTGAGTTCAGTACAACGTTCCAATTAAAATTACAAGAAATTTTTTTGGCTTAGTGTGAATGGTGTCGGTCCTCTATGAACACTACTCTGGTCTGCCGCAACACTAGGGTTAGTCTAGCGCAAGAGAGAGCGCAGTTTGCAAGAGAGAGGGAGGGATGACTAATGTCTAGTTTTGATTTATTTTCTAAATGCTTTGTTTATTAGTTCGATTTAGTGCTTGAAAGTATGTTGTGAAGGGTCAAAACTAATCGGGTTTCCATTTGCCCCCTATTCCCTCCCCTCTTGCCACCTATTTGGCCCTTCAACTTGTTTGCCTTGCAATGTGCATTGTTGTAGAGTCATCAATTATATAGCAGAAAGAACTATGTAGTTAGCTCACATTTATTGTCCCAAAACTAGAGATTTAGATGAGTTAGGTTGGGTCTGATCTCACCTCAACCCAACTCAGGGAGCCTGTGTCGACGACACCCTGAACTAGACTCGAGCCCATCCAGCCAGTGCCCTAGCCACCCCAACCCAAGGAGAGGAGAAACGGAGTGTGGGCTCACCGTGGTCATAGGGAAAAGGAAGCCGTCCGTCGCCACCACCATTTCTTAGGTGGCACATGCAGTGACATATCGCAAATCCATATTCTTTGAAAGTAGCATATAGCCCAAATTGCCTCTAAGATTTTTATATTATCGACTAACTGTGAACTTTGTGTCGGGGATGAAATTACGGCTAATTGCCATGGCCCACACCCCGACGGCCCAATCGAACAGTCTCCTAAGGCCTAGCTCCCTAGAAGGTTCCATCAGGCCTATGTGCATCCTGCCGAACAGCTTCTTGGCTAGCACGGTGCGTGATGGCCTAGACTTCGTGTTTGAGTCCGACTCGAACTAGAGTTCTGCACGGCTACGTGAAGACCCGGACGTGGTTTCCCGGATTGGAGCAGACGTCGTGATCCCCAAGAATTGGAGTATACCTTATCTACCGTGGGATGTATTTGGCATGTATACGAGTTCGTTACGGTCTCGTAGTTAGCCCAGCCCGATTATCTCCTGGTAGGTCGATTGTTCAACACTATATAAACCGAGCCCCTACGGCGTGTAGAGGGCATCGCTAAACACCATTGTATTGTCGCATATTGCTCGCTGAGACCCGTCGATCTCATCGAGTTCCACCTTGTAATCCTCTTTGATATAAAGAAAGGCTGGACGTAGGGCTATTATCTCCTTGAGAGACCTGAACCAGGATAAAACCCCTGTGTCTCCCTGTTTCTCATTGATTGTTGTTCGCATTGCTCGACAGGTCTTCTATCTCCCTTTCTCAAGAACCTTAGTTGACTTGGGACCGATATCCCAACCGTCGACAGTTGGCGCCCTCCGTGGGGACAGTAGATCAAGCCTGTTCGAACATGTCGAACTCTTTCAGCGAACAAGAAGTTCTTCCTGAGGGATACGACTCAGAAGGGCAGGATGTCACATCCCCTGCCGGATCGGATCGGTCTGTTCGATCTCGATCGCTTTCTAGATCTGGGACAGAAATTTTCGGCTATGTTCCGGAGATGGTTTTAGATCAAGCTCCCGTCATTGACGATGAATACGGAACCGAAGATCTTTACGATGGTTTAGATCTCTCGGATTCTAAGGCCATGTCGGTGGATTCCTCCTGTGGCGACACAGTGATGACACCATCTAGCGTGCCTTCATACGGCCCTCGCAGCGTTAACATGACGAGCGCAGGAACTTCAGAGAATCCTGCACGGGCCGCGGCGGCCGAAGAGATCGAGCATGTTAATTCCGCTCGGCCTCAAGACGGATCTGCACCAGCTGCTCGCGAGCAATATGTTGTTCGCCGCAGTCTGGATGCCTCGATCAACCAAACTCTGGCACAGATTCGTGATCAGCTCAAGCGTCAGCGACGCAACCCGCCTCGCGTACCTACGCCAGATCCCCCGGTAGAAGTTCAGCCTGCTCGGGATGAATCCCCGCGTAACCGGACTCCGGTCGGGCAAAACGCGAACGCTTCAGGGATCTCAGGACCCCTTGATCAGAGTCAGGAACGACTCCAAGCCATGGCAATGGTGATCAGATCCACCAACCAGGCTGACCTCACCCGCATGGGCGATGCTTTTGCTTCTCACCTTGAGCGACTGGCTGAAGGCCTTAAGTCCATAGGTGAAACTAACGTCTCCTCCGGGCAGCGCAGTCAGCCTGTCCGGGCAGATTCGGGCAGCGAACGCTTCGATCGGTCGCGTGATCCCCGTCACCGTCGAAGGACAACTTGCAACGAGCTAGATACCCGTAGTCGGCGGCGCTCGCCAAGTCCATGTGGTCACCGCGACCACAGGGGCAAGCGTGCGCGTGACGATCACGGACGATCCCCTCGGGAAGAGCGCATCGTTGTGACCACGAGGAAGGAGCGCGGAGGATTGTCTCAGAGGGAGTTCCTCTAGGCAGAGTTCTCCCGCTGAACTAGAGTTCCTCCGGGCAACAGGACCAACGTCTTTTCAAGACTAGGTTCTGCAGGAGAAGGTGGTCGGGCGTACAGCTTGGGTTGTAAGGCTTTTTCTGATGAGCTCCACGCTGTCAGGTGGCCTTCCAAGTTCAAACCCGGTCACGTGGAGAGGTACAATGGGACCCAAAATCCAGAGAAGTTCCTCTTCATCTATGCAACGGCCATCATGGCAGCCGGAGGTGACAAAGTAGTCATGGCTAACTACCTTCCGACTGTCCTTGAAGGAGCTGCTCGGACGTGGCTGTTCAATCAGCAAGAAGGTTCCATCCAGTCTTGGGACCAACTTTGCGACGCTCTGATCACTAATTTTCAGAGCTGTTTCGTACGTTTGGGCAAGGAGGATGATCTGCACCAGATGATCCAGATGAACGGGGAGACCCTCCGTGATCATCGCGCGCGCTTGCCCCTGTGGTCGCGATGACTACGAGGACTCGGCGAGCGACGGCGACCACGGGTAGCCTGTTCGTGGACAGTGGTCCTTTGACGGTGACGAGGGTCACGCGATCGATCAGAGCTGTCCGAATCGTTTCGGGCAGTTTGACTGCGCTGCCTGGAGGAGTTGTCGACGTCACCTAAGGACTTAAGGCCCTCAGCCATTCTCTCTAGGTGAGTTGCAACAGCATCGCCCATACGGGCGAGATCGGCCTGGTTGGTGGATCTAAGCACCGAAGCCATGGCCTCGAGCCGTTCCCGGCTCTGCTCTAGGGGTCCTGGGATCCCCAAGGCGTCCGCTATCTGCCCGACTGGAGTCCGTCACGCGGGGAACTGACCCGAACAGGGGAAACTTCTGCTGGGAGACTTGGCGTGGGTACGCGAGGCGGATCGCGACGCTGTCGCTTGCACCGATCGAGGAACAGCGCCACGGTCTGATTGATGGAATCGTCGAGGCTGCGGCGAATGACCTCTTGCTCGTGAGCAGCCAGCGCAGGCTCATCTTGATGCCGAGCAGAGTAAATCTGCCCAATCTTGCCAGCCGCCACAGCCCGTGCAGGATTCTCAGAGGTTCCTGCATCGGCCATGTTAACGCTGCGGGGGCAGCGAGAGGGTAAAGGCCAAGCGCCAAACCGACAATGGTGATCGGGACGACGAGGACGACTATCCAGAGCCCATGAACCATATAGCCGTTATCTTTGGCGGTTCCTCGGCTTATCCCTCTCGCCGCAGCCTCAAGAAAGCTGCTCGGGAGGTCCACAACGTCGAAAAGGGCAAGCCTTAGCCCGAATCGATGAAGTGGGCCGAGATCTCCATCTCTTTCTCTAAGGAAGATTGCCCCACTGGGATGACCAAGCCTCAGCGGCTCCCACTGGTGGTCGCTCTGACCATCAGCAACGCTAGAGTGGGGGGGCCGATATCCCCAGGGACGGCGCCAGCTGTCGACGGTTGGGATATCGGTCCCAAGTCAACAAAGGTTCTTGAGAAAGGGAGATAGAAGACCTGCCGAGCAAGGCAAACAGCAATCAATGAGCAACAGGGAGACACAAGGTTTTTATCCTGGTTCAGGCCTCTCGAGTTCGCAAACTTAGGTTTTCGAGTAGATGCACAACGGGGGCTGGGAGTGCTTTGGACTTGCTATCAGTAAAAGTCTTGGACGAGATGCAAATTCCTCGCTCCAAGCTCAAGCAGGTCGCGATGCCCTTCTATGGGATTGTGCCGAGAGAAGCAGTGCGGCCGCTGGGATAGATCGTTCTGCCCGTTACCTTCGGCAGCCCTAGCAACTTTTGAACAGAGTTGATCACGTTTGACGTGGTCGACTTTCCATCTGCATACAACGCGATCTTGGACCAGCCATCTCTCGGCAAGTTCATGGCCGTCTCTCACTATGCATACCATTGCGTGAAGATCCCGGGCCCTAGCGGTGTGATTACGGTCAAGGGCAACTACAAGGCTGCTTTAGATTGCGACGAGCAATCCCTTGCCCTGGTCGACTAGCTTCCACCGCGCGGTCCCGAAGCACCACAGACCAAGTCTGCACGTCCCAAGGTTTCTGTCCAGCCAGGGGGAGGGACCAAGGAAGTTCCGCTGTCTCTTGACGATCCTTCCAAGACAGTTCACTTGGGGGCCAATCTGGACCCCAAATAGGAAAGCGAGCTCATTGCCTTCCTCCGAGCTAATGCAGATGTGTTTGCCTGGGAGCCATCTGACATGCCCGGAGTCCCAAGGGAGGTCATCGAGCACAAACTGGCTGTCCGGCCGGACAAAAAGCCTGTTCGCCAGAAGCTGCGTCGCTTTGCTGATTTCAAGCAGGGGATCATCAAGGATCAGCTTGGCAAGTTGCTCACTGCTGGTTTCATCCGCAAGGTTGATCACACTTAGTGGCTGGCCAACCCTGTGATAGTGAAGAAGAAAGGCGGCAAGTGGATGATGTGTGTCGACCACATTGATCTGAACGCGGCTTGTCCTAAGGAAAATTTTCCGTTGCCTCACATAGACCAGCTGGTCGATGCGACTGCGGATGCCCACACAGATCTGAACGCGACTTGTCCTAAGAACAATTTCCCGCTGTCTCGCATATACCAGCTGGTCGACGCGACTGCGGATGCCCAGCTTTTGAGTTTTTTGGATGCTTACTCCGGTTATCACCAAATAAGCATCTCCCCCGAGGATGAAGAGAAGACTGCCTTCATCACCCCCTTCGGCACTTTCTGCTATGCGACCATGTCTTTCGGTCTGCGCAATGCTGGTGTCACCTTCCAACGCTTAATGGAGAAGACTTTCCCAGAACAGCGAGGAAGGAACCTGGAGGTCTATGTCGACGACATAGTTGTAAAGAGCAAATATGGTCCGGATCATGTAAAAGACCTGGCCGATACATTTCGTAATCTCACCAGGCATAGAATTAAGTTAAATCCAGAGAAGTGTACCTTTGGTGTTCGATCCGGAATGTTGCTCGGTTATGTAATCGGTTCGCAAGAGATTTCTGCTAACCTCAAAAAAATCGAGGCCATTGAAAACATGCAGGCTCCGACCACCGTTAAGGAGATCCAGAGCCTCATAGGGCAGATGGCTGCCTTGAGCAGATTTATTTCCCGTCAAGGCGAACGCGGGCTGCCCTTCTTTAAGGCCCTGTGCAAGCACAATGGCTTCGAGTGGACAGAGGAGGCTGACAGATCTTTCCAAGATCTAAAGCAATACATGTCCAACCCACCAGTCTTGACTAGCCCGTGACATGGCGAACAGCTATTGTTGTATCTAGGCTGCACGCCACAAGTGGTGAGCGCGGCGTTGACGGTGGAAAGGGAAGGCATCCAGCGACCAATCTATTACGTGAGCGAGGTACTTCATGGATGAAAGGAGCATTACCCTGAGGTCCAGAAGTTGCTCTACGCTTTGCTCATGTCCACTAGGAAGCTTCGGCATTATTTCCAGGCGCATCAAATACTGGTCCCGACCAAGTTCCCTCTGGGCAAAATCCTAAGGAACAAGGAAGCTGGCGGATGCATAGCTAAATGGGCAATTGAACTTGAAAGGATCGCTACGCCGCCTAGAGGGGGGTGAATAGGCGAATAAAACGAAATTGTGGAATTAATAAAGCCAAACAGTAACCAGTCGGTCGGATGTTCTGATGCATGTCGGATGTTCCGATCTGGTCCAGTAACCCCTGCGTCGGATGTTCCGATCTGGGTCGGATGTTCCGACGGCGTCGGATGTTCATGTCAGATGTTCTGATCCTGGTATTCTGGATTTGTCTAAAACCTGCAGTAAATTGATTTCTCGTAAAACCAAGATTAGATCTACTCAAGAATACTCAGAACAAGCCAACACTAATAGTAAAAACAACCAAACAAGATCAAGACAAAAACACTGTGATTTTTGTTTACCGATGTTCGGATCTTTGAAGGGAGATCCTACTCACCGTTAGGGAAGGCACAAAGCCTGGATCACCAAGACCCTAATCCCCTTACCGGATGAAGCACACAGCACTCACCGGCGATCACTAGTTGAATCCTTCTTCTTGCGGAGGTAGATTTGCACCTTCACAAACTCCAGAGGCACGCCACACAAAGATCGGCGACTCACCAGCGACACCTAGCCGTCTAGGAGCCCTTCAAGCCTCCAAGAGTAACAAATGCGATGAAGAAATTAGGAATCGCTATGTGCTCAAGAATTTGGATCTCTAATTCACGGAGCACTTGGGTGCCTTGATCTCTCTAGATCTAGATCTCACAAGATGAACAAGAGAGAGAAAGGCTAAAGCTTTTTTTGAGAGATGATGAACAGGATGTGTCGGTACATAAGGTACCGGGGTGTCCTCTCCACATCCTCCAGAAGGAGGGTAGAAAACGGCGTCATCCAGAAGGACCGTGAAGACCGGGCCTGGTTCCGAGTGGACTGGCGGACACGCGGGCCCCATCACTCGGAACTGGGCCCCGAAGCGCAGCGCTCTCGGCGAGCAGGCGGGCGACCAGACCCGCGCGCCGGGAGACCGGGCGAGCCCTTCTCGTGCCAGGCGGGCGACCAGGCCCCAGCACGCGGGCGAGCCCTCCACGTGCCAGGCGGGCGACCGGGCCCACCATGCGGGCGAGCAGCGCCTCGACCAGGACACGCGGCGCGCCGGGCGAGCAGGGCATGTAGCAGCTCGGCGACCAGGATACGTGG
>SPJY01032824.1:1249129-1352484 GCA_005191435.1 Raddia distichophylla
CCCCCGCTAGTCAGGGGCAGCCGAACCGCCGCCACCCCGCACACGACGCGTGGTGCCACGTGCCACGCGCACCCGCGTGATTTACGCCGCAGTTACTGACCCGTAATAACTTCGTATAGCATACATTATACGAAGTTATACGAGTCACCTATATATGTTATTGTGCATGAATTAAGCCAATGACAAATCATCACCAGGACGAATCTTCGGCAAAACATTACCTGTGTGGAGCACCCTTGCCACGATATATGGCGGCCAGTGATCTACGCGGCATTGCGCATCGTTATCTTCACCAAGCGAAGAAGTGCGGCCAACACTATATAAAACGACGTTTCAGCCTTAGCGGAATCACATTCCGTTCGAGGAAATCGAAGATCACTCGACAACGATTCCTCCGTTGATCACAAGAGTCATCCGATGACTTTCTCCAGCAACCCCGTCAACACTGGCGGAACCTATTTCTACATCGACCTTAACGGGATTCCGTCCCGATAAACACAGCCCGAAGGTGAACAAGACCCTGAAAGCCAACGGCGTCGTGGAGATCCCAATTCCATGGTGCTGGCGTACAATCCGTCCCGACTCCCTGAAGGTGAACAAGACCCAGAAGACCGGCGGTAGCGTGGAAATCCCAATTCCACGGTGCTAACATACATTCCGTTCTGTTCAACAAGCATAGCCCCGAAGGTGAACAAGATCCTGAAGACCAACGGCGTTATGGAGATCCCAGTTCCACGGTGCCGATCTACATATCGCTCCAACAAACGTCGCCCCAAAGGTGAACAAGACCCTGAAGGCGAACTGTATCGTGGAGATCACAATTCCACGGTACTGACATACACCTCGCTCCAACAAAAATATCAAGACAATGGTGATCAAGATCGTCAACATCCAACCCCGGACACGCCGGAACATTTCCGATGACGCCAACATGCCGTCAACTTCAACTTTAAAGTCAAGAGCAATCCGTGCATCTCCCAAGATTCAACTACACCAACGTGAAGCCTGAAGATACAAATTCAAGCAACACGGACGGGCATAGCCATACAATGACTGTGCTAGGCACTGCGTGGGCCATGTGTTACCCTACGTATTCTGTCGTCGCCAAACTACACCCTACATCCACCCGCAGCACGGTGAACCACAAGACAAAGAGAAGAAGAAGAAGACAGCCTCGCGGCTTAATCGGAGGTGTTCCGCGTGTCCAACGCGCGGATGTAGTTAACTGGACAGCCTTCCGAGGCCCCAGGATCCAGAACCATCACAATCGTCTACACAGATGGCCAACCTGCAGCATGGCTACGGAGCACGAACTCAATAGGAACTTGTATTTTATTGCGATAATGAAATATCAGTGTTTTTGTCCCCTTCTTTTGTGCGTTTTTGGTAAATGCACTGGCACGCCCGCAAAAATGGTGAATTTGTGAATCACATTTTGATAAAAGAAAAAACAGAATAACATAAAGGGCAACATTTCTTAGAAATGGCTACTGGAAAGAGCATACGGTTGGGTCTACTAATGCACGGCAAACCTTCCATTAACCCTCTTTTTTTTTGACTGTATAATTTTGTACCATTTGTTAATTTTCTTGTGGCAATGTTCTGGGTGATGATGATGGTATAAAGAAAAGTAAGCTATTCATTCTCTTGTTATTATTGTTTTTTGTTGCTGCTACTCGGTATTATGCATATTTTGCACAAATGTATTAAGATGAATACATAAATTTATGTTAACTAATAAATCCTATCCTACGATATATTATCTCAATGCACTTTGCACATGCACGCTTTGATTTAAAATCACCCTTTTTAATTTCATATGTTGTTTCGATTTATATTTTTAATCCTTCCCCTTTATTCCGTTGTCAGGTGTTGGCTGTAGAGGATCAAGTCGCTGCGACTCTAGGACGAAACCACTGGTGTGGTCGGTGGTGGTCCTCTTGTTGGCGGATCCAGTTTAGAAGCAACCTCCGCCCCCTCGTCTGTGTTATAATTACAAATTTTTTTATTGCTTTTGAGTCTCCATCCATGGTAACAATGAAAAAATTGCATGATATATGCACTAATTTTACCTTGTAAATTACTCTTTATAGTTTTATATATTGTTTTAATTTTTTTCTCTTTATAGTCCCGTTGCGACGCACGGGTATTTAACTATATATAATATTAAAGAGAAGTTTCTTCGTCCGTCAAGTTCTTCATCCGTCTCTCTTGTTCTTCATCCGTCCACCCCCCGCCACACCCAGCACCGTCCGATCGTGATCGCACGGCTCCTTCTACGCACGTCCGCGAGTGAAACCCTAGCGCGGAACGATTCCCCTCTGCGATTTCGCCATGCCTTCTCCGCCTACCGCGCGTGTCCCTGCTCTCGCACGCCTGTCCTCCCTCTTTCTCTCCTCCACCGCCGCCCTCTCTCCCCTCCTCCCCTCCACCATCTCTTCGCCCGGCCCACACACCGTCGACTCCCCCCGGCCCAGACATGTCATCGCCGACGACTCTCCTCCGACCCAGACTCCGCCCCCTCGCCGCCGTGACCCTCCGCTTTTCCTACAGCGGTGGCCAGATCTGAGCGCGGCGGCGGCGGCGCGAGGCCTCTTCACGGCGGCGATGACGGCGCGGATCCCCTTCAAGCTGGCGGCGCGGATCCCCTCCACGACGACGACACACTCGGAACGCCGGAGTTGCGCACAGTCGCCGCGCCGAGGTTGAAGGGAGACGGCTCAAATCGGACTAACGGTTTTCGTCTTCCTCCTCCTCGCCGTGGCGGAGTCCGCCGCAACGACGCGCTCGCCGTCGGCCTACGTGCAGAACGCCATCTACTCCAACCGCATCACCATCTTCTCCAAAGCCTACTGCCCGTGAGCCCCCTTCAACTCCTTTTGCTTGTGTAATTTTAGGAATTCAGGGTAATTTCCAGCTGTTTGATGCCGCATCTTTGAGATCCCAGAAATCTCTCAGTGAGCTACTATGGCCGACTGGGCACAAGTTTGAATTGAGTGGATTTGTTGTGTAGTAGATGGTGGGAGTGCGAACTAGGTAGGTTAAGCATGCAATTGAACTTCCGGCAGCTGCCAATTAGCTTAACTAGGCTATTAGTACTTGCAAACTTTGGTCCCGCAGATTTGTTTTATGGAAATTGAGCTTTTTATTTGGTAGAATCCTTTACTATATGCAGATTCTGCTGCTGTGATTTCTGGCCTAAGGTTCTGGTCTATAAGTAAACGGAAACGCTGTGCCTCGCACGGCCGGCGCGATCCGGACCAGCGCTGCGCGCGGGAAAGGCGCGGGGGGAGGGGCACTGTGCACATGCAGGGTGGGGCCCATGGGATTTTTTCTTTCGGCGACCATAATTTTCGACTGGGTGCTCTAATCCACAAACCGTTTGTGCCAACGTGTTTCTTGTATTTTTAAGAACAAAACAAAATATATTTTGCCATATAACTCTTCAAACTTATCTGGTGAAACTTGGGGTTCGCTTACTGAAACTTGAGTTTCGCCTAGTGAAACTTGGGTTTCATACTCGTAAAACTTTACCAAACTGTCAAGTTTCATCCAAGTTTTTTCAAGTTTCTTCAAGTTTCATCAGGTCAATTCAAGTTTCATCAAGTTTCGACAGGTTTCATCCAAGTTTCATCAGGTTACATCGAAGTTTCATCAGGTTTCATCAGAACACGGCCAAGTTTCATCATAACACGGCCAAGTTTCGCTAGTGTAGATATAAGTTTCATAAGTGTCTTCGTCTAGTTCACATCAAAAAATTGAAAAAAATAAAAAATTCAAAAAATTCAAAAAATATTTAAAATGGGTTGCTCTTGATTTTAGAAGAATTATGAAATTTATTTCACGCATTTTGAACACTGTTTGAATTTTGTACAAAAATTAGAAGTTTAATCGCAGGTTAAATGAAACGACGACTAGTTATCTAGTCGATGTGCTGTACGCGCGGGCGATGCGCATGCAAGCGTTGGATCGGCGCGGTGTCCGTCATCCGACGGCCTGGGCACATCCGGACGGAGCGCTAGGCGTCGGACGTCCGACGCTTGGCGCTCGCCATAAGTAAAGTATGCTATAGGTTCAGGTCATGCTGCTAAGAATGACAATTGGCGACTTACAATCTATATCAGTGTGCTACTGTACCATGTGATGGACTGTTTGTAGATTTGCCAAATTAACTGCCTTAGTGCTTGCTACTTGGATAACTATGAGTTGACAGGAAAGAGTTACCATTGTATGCCTGCATTCAGATATATGCACACTACCGTGCTATCAGCATATTTGCCTCCTCCAATGTATTGCTGTTAGCATAGCATGAAAATGCGGAATTTGTATTCCCCCCCTTTTGTAGACCATTGCTACAAGATGTTGTACTGTTGAAAATAAGCTACCGATCTAATTATAACCAAATTATTTCACTGTTGCCTGTTTCTGTGTCAGTTAACATGACAAATTATGCAATGTAGATATGTTTATGTTGATAACATTAGTTCATACAGATTCTTGAAAATATACCATTTGTTAGGCGTATATTTCAAAGCTCAACATTTGATAGCATAGTCTTTCTTTTTATTTCAATATATCAAAATTGGAAGTTAAAAGAGTAGTTCTTTGTTGCTTGTTAGACCACACAAGGTGAATGCACAGTGTCATGACCGGTGCCAGGAGGACGGCCATAGATACTGTTGCGCCGGAGAGGTCAAATCTTTGGGCTGCTGCTCCTTCTAGCTCGGCTGTCAACAAGTACCGCCAAAAAAGTCCAATAGTAGCTCTAGCGATGCGGACGAATCCGAGGAGAGTGGCGGTGAGGAGGACATGCCTGTGCCGGAGGAGCACTATGAGCAACCACACCAAAATGCTTTTGATGCTGGAGTTGGACAGCGATAGTAGCAAGGCTATGCTGCAGGAATTGGGAGCACTAATGGATACGAAGGCTATGCCTGGGATCCAAACTACTATGCTAATTACGATGCAAATTATGGTTTGGATTCGAGGGGCGCCGTGAATTATGGGACTAGAGAACAGTATGTAGCATATGGAGGAGACCAAGGTGGTTGGTATGGTAACACATATATACGAAGGAGAGCATAGTGCCAGGTACGAGAATTCGGCAGCAGTGCCATATGTCTTATACAACTTGATTGTCATTTCGAGGTTCCAAAAGGCAATGCTTATCATAATATAACATGCCAATTTACAGGGCAAACAACCTTTTTTTTGTTGTCTGTTTGGCATGATCAAATAAACCCTTTTGACCATCATGTATTGTTGCCATATTAAGAATCATGGATGCATTCTTATACCTATGATGTATTACTTCCGCTGCAAAATTAAGTTGTGATTCTTTGATCAAATTGGAACCGTGCTTATGGGGCTAGGGCGTGCGAGGATTTTTATTTCTCCCGTTGCAACGCACGGGCATATTTGCTAGTATAGTATAATATACGGTCTAACGAATTGGCACTATGTATCATACTCTCCTCCTCTTCTTCCTCCTCCCAACTACTTCCCATCCTCTTTCCAAAAAAAAAACTACTACCCATCCCCCCACTTTCGGACTCTCCCTCTCTCCGACCCTTTCTACTCCAGCAGCCAATCTCTCTCTCTCCGACCGCTCCCTCTCTCTCTGCCCCTTCCCACCGCTGCCTTGTAGTCTTCCTCCTTCGTTCCTTCTCTCTCTCTCTCTCTCTCTCACTGCTGTTGCTAGGGTTTAGAGCACGCCGCTACTGCTACTTTAGGAGGAGAGCCCCAGCTGTGTGGTTGCGCCATCATCGATGAGTGCAACAAGGTCGCACTCGCAACCTCTATGCCGGCCTCCCTGTCTTCTCTTCTTCCTCCACCACGGCTTCACAACAACGACCACGACTGGTCTTCCCCGTCGCCAGTGGTGGCAGTCGTGGCCGGTGATAAGGTCGTGCTCCCCACATCCGCACTGGCCTCCTGGCCTTCTCTTCTTCCTTTGCCACAACTTCCGTGATGGCGACCGCAACGAGGTCGTGCTCGGAGAGAGGCTATGGTCGGCGAGAATGGCCGTAGTCGTGGCCAGAAATTTGGGCACAACGAGGTGCTACCCCACCACCATGATGGAGAACCTCATGGGGACGACATTCTGGGCGCTCAAGCCAAATTCGCGGTCCTTTGTGGTGGTGCGGCACGAACGGCAACGGGCGGCACTTGCGGGAGATGGGGGAGCCGGCGACGAGGATGATGGGAGCACGACCATCCTTATTCCACCTTGAGAAGGAAGAGGGTTGGCACGGCTTTAAATAGCCTAAGATGCAAATTATAACCGTTTGACATATCTTCTAGCCGTTAATTAAAAGACAAAGTACCCTTTCAACAGAGGAAATTCAGTTTGCGACGGACAGGATTTCAGTGGAATTCCTTCACACGACGGACTGTCCAGCGCAAACGGCAATTTGACTGCGTGCTACCTTGACAAAACTTAGTATACGATAGACTGTCCGGCGTGAACTAAAAATTCACTAGACAGTTGATCGAGGAATAGCTAAAAAAGTATGTTCACGTTGAACTGTCCGGCGTGAACTTCAAATCCTCTTGACTCAGAGAAGAACTAGAGAAAAAGTTGAATGTTCACGTCGGACTGTCCGGCGTGAACTATGATTTCTTTGTGGGACACCGAACTAAAAGATGGGAGACTAAATGCTTGTCCAACGTGAACTTATATTTCTCTGGAAGGATTTTGGCCAGAAAAACAGAGCTAAGTCCTAGGGATTTATATTGATCCAAGCTATTTGGTAAGTTTGAGAGAAATGTAACCCAAATAAGTAATAGTTTGAAACCCCCCCCCCCTAATATTACGACAAAGAAAAAATGATCATAGTTAGAGGCTTGATTCATCTCCCAAACCTAAAACTAGCAAAAGATCCTTAACCTTGAATTCAGCTTGATGCCGCACCACCAAGGATTAAACCCGTAAAATGAGTCTTAATGCTCTTAGGTGGGTCACTTTAAACTTTGAATAGGTCATCATCACCAAAATTCCTTAATCAAAGATATCCAATAAAAATTGAGGGGCCTAAATGCTTCATATTCACTTCGGCCTTGTTTGTTTCAGATTAACGTAGCGTTGCGTTTCGCTGTAGCAAATTTGTGATCCCCTCAAAATACGTCTTAACAAGTTCAAAAAATTATGAAAAAAATATTTTACAAACTTTAAGAAGTACTATTTAAAACCCCACAAAAATGACTACAAAACATCACATCATTTGGCCTATACAAAAATAACAAATTTTCATTTAATTTAATTTAATTTAATTTAATCTGAAACAAACAAGGCCTTCAACAAAATTTATAAGTGCCTATTCACCACCTCTAGGATTCTTTCAGAGATTATGTGGAACCACGCACCTCTAGTATCCACTCTGCCAAATCTTGTTACACCCTTCAATTCCACGGTAGCACAAACCTCTCCTTTACCTCCACCTTATGGAAGGCACAGACAAAAAACAAATACAAGTTCTTCGGTTGGACCCTTGGTCATGAAAAGATCAACACGACTGATATCTTAGCCAAGAAAGGTTAGCCTCACCAAATGCATTGTCCATTCTGCATGTTGTACCCGAAATCCGTTGACCAGCACTTCACGCATTGTAGCTTTGCCATTGGGGTTTGGGACGCCATCCTACTGCGATGCATCCATCACTGCTAAAGCCTGCGTTTCTACGATTGGTGGGCACAAAGAAGTGCACCCTTGCCGAAAGTGGCAAAGTAGGGACTGAATGGCTTAATCATCTATACAATCTAAAACATTCAAAAGGAATGAAAAATGTGTATCTTTCAACAATGCTCCCTCAATCCATAGCAACTTGTACATAACATGAGAGAAGATTCTTGCCTCTATAGGGGAGCATATCTGATATTGTAAACAGTGAGTAATGCCAACCGGCTTGCCCTCCTTCCTTCTCTCTTCCATTGTATAAGTGTGCACTTTTCTTGCTTTAATGAAAGGACAGATCCCTTGCTCCTTTGTTAGATTTTGTAAAGAAAACACGGTATTACCAAATATCCAAGACTGTCAACTTATGTTTTTGGTATTTCTACGAATAAACATATAATAGATAGAATAAAATTTCAATCAATATTTCCAACCTAGATAATAATAATTAATATACCAACAGAAATTGATTTCAAAAGCCTAATGTATTTGGCAATGCTATTTTTTTTTAATAATTTTTGGAAATGTTTAGGAGGGTTAAAAAGACAATTTTTTTTGTAATGACATACAAGGTAGCAACTCGTAAATCTAATGACAAGTAAGGGTATGATGTTGCACATAAGGGTGATTTGCTAAGTGTTGCCACACGAGGGATCAAGACGTATAGCGCCATACATTTTTTTTTGTGACTAAATTACACCACAAGTACATGAAGTTGGCGCGAGTTCTCGTTTAAATACATGATCTTCTAAACTAGGCATTGATGCACATGAAGTTGGATTTTTATTTCATGACAAGTCCAAAGCGGTTTGTTCAAGTCGATTTTGATGATTAATTGCCATGCAGATAGAACAGCTAGCAATTTTTATTTTTTATTAGTTTACAAATGGGCCCACATGTCATCATTTCCACCACTCACTCTCTTTTCTCATCTCACTCGGATCGAGCTCAGGCTCCCTCGTCCCTCCTCTGCCGCCACACCGTCGTGGCTAGTTCACGCCGTCGCTCGCTGCCCTAGCCGTGGCATGGACCACCTAGCGCGGATGCCACCACCACCTAGCACAGGAACCGCCGCCGCCTCGTCCCCATCTCGGCAGGGCACACCGCTACCGACCACCTCGCCTCCAACAACACGGGGCCGCCGTCGGGGCCATCCTCACTAACATGGGGGCATCGTCGCGCAACCATCGGACCAGCGTGAGGCATGACGCGGGAGCATGCTATCCGCCTTCTTCTTCTCCGTCGCGGCGGGGCACGCTCGCCTTACTTCACGACGTCTGCCGTTAGATGACGCCACCAAGTCGGAGCCCACGTCACCCCATCCGTCGCCACCAAGCCGGATCCCGCGTCACCCCATTTGTCGCGACCAATGCCGGGACATGGCCAGGAGCAGCCGTCACTCTTCTTCGCAGTGCCCGGGTTTGGGCGTCACCTCGCGCACCGCCTCTAGCCTCTAGACCGGGAGCAACGGTGCTGCTAACGTCATGGCTCCGGCATCCCCTATGCCTCGCCGCGTGGGTGCGCCGCCGCCGAGGTCATGACTTCGTTGCCAACTGCGCCACTAATCCACCGAGCTCCACCGTTTTTCCCCAACAGAGGCCGTGCGGGGAGCCATGCTGCGCACTGCCGTTTCCCGCCTAACCTTCACGTCGGTGGCGGCCAACACGCCGCACCCGACCATCTACGTCGCTGCCCCTACACTTCTAGGGTTATTCGCCGCTGTCGCGCTGCTAGGACACGCCGTCTCACTCCGCCACGGTGCGTCGTACGGCCCGCTCTTCTCCAAGCCCGGTGCCGTTCCTTCTCCACCAACCAAGGCGTAGCGACAGCTGAGGGCACGCTAGACCAAGGGCACATTGCGCCGCTGTCCTCAGCCCACAAGGACCCGGTATGGCTCGTCTCTGCCGCACACGCTACGCCGCTCCGAGCGCGACCTTCCGCGTGTCGCCTCCGCCTCGCGTGCCATCGCGGCTAGGGCAGTGCCGCCGCCGTCACTTCACACACAGGAGAGAGAGAGAGAGAGAGAGAGAGAGAGAGAGAGAGAGAGAGAGAGAGAGAGAGAGAGCCTTGTGTGAAGGGGGAGAGAGGTGCAGTGAGAAAATAGGGATGCCACATGGGCAACTTTTGTTGTGTGAAATGTTGACTAGGATGCTACATCAAAAAACCGCCCCCAGAAACCACTTTGGACCTGTTATGTAAGGAAAAACCAACTTCATGTATAAATATGCCTAGTTTCAGACTTTATGTATCTAAGCGAAAACTCGTGCCAACTTCATGTACCTACAATGCAATTTACTCTTTTTTTTTTATCAGGGTTGTCTATCATCATATGTGTTTTGAAAAGAACTTACAACACGCAACAAAGATTATCAACGATAGGAAAATCGCTTCCCCACTCAGCTTACTTTTTAATGAAGGATCAATCAGACATATTTTCATAGGGATTGACTTCTAAGATGTAACGAATCATGTAGATGTGAACACAAACACGGTGGTTTATCTAAGTTCGGACCTCTCACGACGGAGATAATCGCTCTACTCTGATTGTATTGATGGTATGTGAATAATGGATTATAAGATCAAACTCTCTCCCCTTGCCATACAAGTAAAGGGGTATTTACACACATGCCACGACTAGTGCTGGGAGTTGGGCCGTGCCGGGCCGGCACGGCACGGGCCCGTCGTGCCTCGGGCCGGCACGGCACGGCCACTCCAACCGTGCTGGGCCGGGCTGGCCCAAGCTGTAAAATCTAGGCCCGTCACGGCCCAAAAGCACGGCGGGCCGGCTTCGGGCCGGGCCGGCCCGAGCACGCCACGGGTAGGAAAACAGCAGGCAAAATGATTTTTTATAAATTCATACGTTCCTCAAATGAAAAGGTTGTTTATACAAAAAAGATGCGTCTTAAAATTATCTACAACTTTGGTGTTCAGCCAAAATTCATCCGAGCAGCATAAGACCTCGAAAATTGTGAATTACCGAGGACGGTGCCGTCGGCCCGAAAGCAGGCAGCGACAAAAATATTTTTTATAAATTCATACATTGCTCAAATGAAAAACTTGTCTACATGAAAAATATGCGTCTCGACATTATCTACAACTTTTGTATTGAACAGAAATTAATCTGAGCAATGGAACACAAAATATAAAAAACTAACCCGTGCCTCTATTCGGGCCGGGCCGGCGCAAGCACGGCCTGTACAGTCGGGCCGGGCCGGGCGGCACGCCGTGCCTAGTTTTCAGGCCTGGCCCGGCCCGCACCTTCGTGCCGGGCCGGCACGGCCCGTTCATTTGTCGTGCCGGGCCGTGCTTCGTGCCCTCTTTTTCGGGCCGTGCACCTTCCGGCCCATGCGGCCCGGCCCATTCTCCCAGCACTAGCCACGACTCAAAACCGTGATCCCATCATTAAAAGGGATGGTTATAGATAATTAAGGTGATAATGGAACATTAATCCCTCGTTTAAAAGCAGACTCACATCAAGTCCAATGGCATGGTGGATGTGGGCGTGTTCTCCGAGATAACTATTACACCGAGCAAAGATGGCTAGTGATGTGCCCGTGGCCGCGTATATGCTATCCTTGTGCCTGCGCATGAAGCAAGCCTGCGCACGGGACAGTGGGTTCCGTTCTAGCATGGTCATGCTCGTGCCGACGAAGTTTAACATGGTTCTTGGGCACGACTTCCAAAAGTTAAAGAGATGTTTTTCGAGGTGCATGCCTGCGATATGTATAATTTAGTATTTTGTCAGTAATTTTGTATTTTGCTAATCCTCGGTAAAAATATAAGTATAATTCAGATTTAATAATCTATTTAGATAGCCCCTTTTATAAAAAAAATACTATCATTCTAGTATAATTCTACATACTAGTATTAAAAAATCAAAATCAATTTAAGCAATAAGATCAAACGGAATGAACCTCTTATATTCATTTTATTATACCACAAAATTTCTCTACGAAGAAGGAGTATTTCTACCTCCTCGACTAAAAAACCACATGATTTCGATTGATTCCTAGAAACCACGAGATTCCCATTGTGTGTTGTTTCTTTTTTTTTTTCTTCTAAACTTAATATAGAAAAAACTCATAATACAAAAAAGCTTATACCAAAGATTAACCTTTGGTGAACCCATTCAAAGTAAATAATAATAATAATTCGCACAGAAAGCTCGTTCAACCCCTACAAAATGTTGGAAATACAGGCATTATACCAATTCCGAAAGTAATTATATGACAAAATAGATGGACAACCAAACAGGCAATCAACAGGGAATCCATTCTGGATAACAAGAAAACCCTAACCGCGCACTCGCGGCTACTGGAGTCAGAGGAGGATACTTACGTAGGGATCGGCGAAGATGAGAACGCGAAGAGGAGACTTCCGGCCGTAGAGGAAGTAGACGACGTCGAGGTTCACAGGCATGAGCGGTCGCGCGGAAGCGCTGCCCAGAAACCTAATTGCCGCCCTCCCGTGCAGGTCTCACAGCAGCAATAGGAACGGAGATCCCGCTCTCCCTCCTCCTGGTGCACGCCGAGAGGAAGGCTGACGAGGAACTAGATCGCATGAGGACTCAACACAGCAGAGAGTAAAAACGTGAGAGAGAAGCAAGTCGTCTCCTGGACGTCTCCAGGAGTTTTATCCTCGAGTCTCAACCGTCTCCCCACGCGGAGCGGACGCACGTTGCATGCCGCGCGCGCACGTTGCGAGCCGTTCCTTCCATCCACAAAAATCGGGCGCGGGGAGTTACCTTGTAGCGGATAAACCAAAATAAAAAGGAGAAAGCGCGCCAGGAAATATCCACGGCACGGCGACTCGCGACGTCGCAAGTCACACGCGGGAAAATCACGCGGTAAATCGCGTAATCGCGCGCGCGCGTGTGACTGTAGCAATTGGGCTTCCACTCCCCATGTGTCTCATGACAAGGGGAGTTGGAAGCTCTCCCTTATGTGTTGGTAAAAATCCCCACCAACTAGCAAAGTGGTACTATTGTTTGTATGTATGGCATTTTCAGGATGGGCTAAATGGGCCAAAATCCAACAATCCCCCACCAAATGCCACAGCATAAAACGACTCAAAATGCTGTGCTGAATCAACGTTTAATATACCAGTGTTTTAGTGTAAGTCCCGGGTTGAACTTGCACCTAAAATAACGAGATCACTCCTTCCACAACTGATGAATGGACTAAGCCTTGAATTCACAGTCTTGTGTGGTTAGATTTCACCCGAAACCTTAACTGATACTAGGCTACCACAGAACCTCGTCTTAATGGAGCGTTAAATGGTCATGCTCCCTGATCTGCTCATGAGCTTTCTAGAGAATGCCCTCTTCTCGTGAACTGCGACCACACAGTTAGGCTCAAGTAGGTGTATTCATTATAGGTATCCTGTAGGCTAATACCCTTTCCTCTTATTAGGACACTAGAATACATTAAGGTATAAAACCAACCTTCTATACAGTTGAGAGTACTTTGGACATGGGTACTTTATTTGTACTCTCTTGTTACACCGTCAACTTGTTCTTCCCATTATCTAAATCACGGGATCTTCGATCATTAGAATGGGTTACAGCTACGATATAACTTAAATAGGCCTCATTCCCATGTCCTTAGACGCAATAGCAATCACATTTCTTGATAGCCCCTTTGTAAAAGGGTCTGCCAGATTTTTCTCAGTGCCTATGTAATTTACAGCAATTACTCCAGAGCTTCTTAATTTTCTGACAGTTTAAGCCTACGCTTCACATGTCTGGAGGACTTCATATTGTCCTTAGTACTCATAACCTTGATTATCACCGTTTGGTTATCACAGTACATTAGGATCGGTGGAATTGGTTTCTCAACTATCGGCAAGTCCAACAGGAGCTCTCTAAGCCATTCAGCCTCAACAGTGGCCGTGTCTAAAGCTACTAGCTCAGCTTCCATGGTTGATTGTGTCAGCACAGTCTGTTTACAAGACCTCCATGAAACTGCTCCACCCGCTAGAGTAAACACATAGCCACTTGTGGCTTTGATCTCATCAGCATCAGAGATCCAATTTGAATCACTATACCCTTCTAGTACCGGTGGGTATCCAGTATAGTGAATTCCATAAGAGGCTGTACCTCTTAAATAGCGCAATACTCTCTCAAGAGCCTCCCAGTGATCATTTATACGAAGTTATTACGCCCCCATTTTAACAAGTCTTTTTCCAGCTTTCTCAAGGGCCTTAATCTTTAAGCAAACTCCCAACCTAACAAAAGAAGCTGTGCGACCATCATGGTTTTCTTTTGCAGCTTTGTAACCACAAACTAATTAATCAATAAAATCTCACAGCCAACACACCATGCACATGCTTGCCTCACCAAACCCCAATCCTCATGCTTTCTCCATGTGCCTGTTACTGCTTTTCATATCTCTAGTGCTCTAGCACTTAGTAATCTTGGCTCATTCTTTTTCTCTGAGGCTTCATGGTCTTTTTTGAAATATCAGATCCTTCTTTTCCTTTCAGAATGCTCAACTGCTCATGGTCTTGGTTCACTTGCCCCTTTCAAAACTGACCACCAGAATCCTTTTTTTTTTTTAAGAAAAAACTGACCACCAGAAACCTTAATGAATTAAGAGCCCCAGCTTCTTGATACATTGAAGCTTTCCAGCATGTCTTGGATTGCTAATGTGACAAGACGACCATGCTCTGATCAGTCAATTAATGTACTCTTGTATCCTACTATTGGATGTCGTTTCTTCAAGAGACGACAACAGCAAGCTGATAATTCATACCATTAATTACCGTTGATCTTATTCAACCGGACAACAATCGTATGATTCGTATCGTATATATCCTATATTAATTCCTATTCTTCCAGGGCTTCGTTTGGATTGGGCTCGAGTGCTTAGTTCAAGCGTATGCATGATGCGTCGTTTGACACCGACGCTAGAATAAAATTAGGGCAAAAAATTATATGGAGAATCAAGTACCGAACAATCGTGTACTATAGTTTCTCGATCGGCTACCTATCTAGCTAGGTGGTCTCTGACTTCCAATTGAACAGGTCATGTCATGCTCTGTTGGTTGCGAACGGAGAGGTGATACACAGCGTAGCTATTGGATCCGGTTCAACGGTGAGAAGGACGGGTTGGAAAACGCCATGGAAAAACACAGGCAATCCATTCTGGATAACAAGAAAACCCTAGCCGCGCACTCGCGGCTACTGGAGTCAGAGGAGGATACTTACGTAGGGATCGGCGAAGATGAGAACGCGAAGAGGAGACGTCCGGCTGTAGAGGAAGTAGACGACGTCGAGGTTCACAGGCGTGAGCGGTCGCGCGGAAGCGCTGCCCAGAAACCTAATTGCCGCCCTCCCGTGCAGGTCTCACAGCAGCAATAGGAACGGAGATCCCGCTCTCCCTCCTCCTGGTGCACGCCGAGAGGAAGGCTGACGAGGAACTAGATCGCACGAGGACTCAACACAGCAGAGAGTAAAAACGCGAGAGAGAAGTAAGTCGTCACCTGGACATCTCTAGGAGTTTTATCCTCGAGTCTCAACCGTCTCCCCACGCGGAGCGGACGCACGTTGCACGCCGCGCGCGCACGTTGCGAGCCGTTCCTTCGATCCACAAAAATCGGCGTGGGGAGTTACCTTGTAGCGGATAAACCAAAATAAAAAGGAGAAAGCGCGCCAGGAAATATCCACGGCACGGCGACTCGCGACGTCGCAAGTCACACGCGGTAAATCGCGTAATCGCGCGCGCGTGTGACTGTAGCAATTGGGCTTCCACTCCCCATGTGTCTCATGACAATGGGAGTTGGAAGCTCTCCCTTATATGTTGGTAAAAATCCCCACCAACTAGCAAGGTGGTACTATTGTTTATATGCATGGCATTTTCAGGATGGGCTAAATGGGCCAAAATCCAACACAAAATACAAAAACAATTAGAACAAAAAAAAATCACTGTTGGTATGTACTATAACTACACGTTACTTACAATTGCAAACATAAGTTTACTAATATGCGATACTAGGTGAAAAAGAAAAAATATCTAGTCTGCGTGAACCCTGCAGAATATAGAAACAAATAATTATTTTTAACGAGCACAAATATGAATTTAATTTTACTGAAACATATAAAATCTAAAACAACTAATTTATGCTTTTTATATAATGGAAAATATTTCAGTCCGGCATCTAGTATTGTGAGGTATATGGCCAAAACACAACAATCATAAGTATTAACCGTTACAAGCAAGGACGATTACACGCAAAATGCCAAATTAAGATTACACTCATTTTCATAATGGAACTAGTAAAAAAAAATTGGAACGAGTCAAAAGTCTGCCAGGTTTTGTTTGATTGCAGATAACCAGTCGTTCAAGTACGGTTCACTGTATTCCTCAAAAAAAAAAAAAAAAGTACGGTTCACTGTAGAACCGTAGCAACAGCTGTTTCTTTTTTTGAGAGGGTTTTTTTTTTTGAGAGCAGCAACAGCTGTTTTCTTTCACTGATTGTAAAGTTCCCAGAAATCCTCATTGGTCGTCTCCTCCCACACGGAGCGACGGCCGCGTGCCACCACCTCCCATACGCCGCCTCCAAACAGCATGTTTGCACAGTGTGTGTGTTCATGGAAAAAATAAGAAACTTTTTTAAATAGTATTTTTTCCTATTTTTTCAACTTTTTTAAATATAAACTTCTTAAGTTGCTTGGTTGATCCGGACCTCCAGTTGGTTGGATAGCTGACAATGAACATGTACCAACTTCCTTGTGCAAAAGTCTAGATTGGCACCTCCCTTGTATTGACAGTCGACTGAAATCCGGGGGGATTTCAGTCGACTTCCCACTTACCCGCGCGCCGCCGGCTTCATCCGCTCCGGTACCTCCTGCAGCCATCTTCCTATCCTCCGGCGACCTCCTCCTCTCCCGCCGCCGCGCCGCCATGGATTCGGGTTAGGGTTTCGGTGGGGTTCGGTTCGGGGCACCGCCGGGCTTAGAGGGATGGTCGGGGGAGGCGGCGGGCCGGTGGTTGGTTGGGGATGGATTGAGGGCGGCGGCGGCGCCGCCGCCGGAGCCGGGGACGGGGGTGAAGGCGGTTGGGGCGGCGGTGGCGAGGGGTGAAGGCGACGGCCGGGTTAGGTTGGGCGGGGCAGCGTCGGCGACGGGAGGTCGGGCGGCGGGGCGGCTAGGCGCCGGCCACGGGCGGCGGCGGGGGAGGAGGAGGAGGAGCGCGGAGCAGAGAGTCAGGGTCGAGGGCGGTGGAGGGGAGGGGAAAAGGGAAAAGTAAGAGAGAGAGTGGGGGAGGCGGGGGCTGATCTTGGCGTTGGATTGAGATCCAACGGCCCTGAAAATCGACTGATGGGTAGGGGAAATTCCAGTCGACTGTGGAATAGACGGTCCCTTAGGATTTTAGTCAATGTGTGTTTGCCGAGTTGTTTAAAAAATTACGAAATTCCAATCCAGACCATCTCTTCTTTTGCAATGTTTATGGATTATGGTTGCTAGCTTCTACTCTTTTATTATTATTATTTTTGAGGAATGCCCCCACCACTTTATAATTCAGGAACTTAAAACGCAACTAAATTGTTTAATCCATTTTTAATCATGTGCGAACAATTATTACATAAATACCTGGAGAATATTAAAGCCACAGTGATTCAGAGTTTTTTAATTGACAACAAGAAATATCAGTCGCATAAATGAAGAATCACAATTTTAAACCATACCACTCTTATGTGTTTTTGTTCGATTTGACCCATTTATTTACCTGTGGTTATATTTGGTGATGGTTTTATTCCATATTTCTTTATTAATAGCTTATTGTTTGATTTTCCATCTCAGCTTTTATTAATGAATTTTCCATGACAGTTAACGGACGAATAAATCATACATGACCAAATGTCATGTCATACCATCAACCGATTCTATGTCAATGTTTTCTAAAACAAAAGGAAAAACTATCTGCGAGTAGGATTCCACCATTGAAACTGCACCATGGACATATCTGAAAAACTTGGGGAAAAAAGAAGCAACTAAGGAACTACATCGGTGCTAAGATTATCTAGGAGTAACAGTCAATACCCTGCATATCTTAGAACACCCTACTTTTTAGATAATGGAAACAAATCCCAGCCTCTACATCTTTCGATTTATACTATCCTTACAAACCGATTCAATTACACTCTCTAATAAACAAGAGTTTGAACAAAAAACATTTTCACAAAGCAAAGAAATAGTGTTTAATAATCACAAAGCCTATTATTAAAGCGTCATCTATGGTTCATAAAGAACATCATCAACTCCTCCAAAGAGTAGCAGATTCATATGATAGCTTGTTTTTATCCTCTCTTTGAAGTATTGCCTAATAGGGCCACCAGTAATCCCTATGAGGATAACCTGTACAATGAAAGCTTTGCTTTTGTTAAACACTATGTCATTAAGACACAACCAAATTGTCCAAAATAAAGCCTTGTGGCAACTAAAAGTTGCAATTTATTTTTTACAACATCCCTCTAAGCCAATCTCTTAACAGATGAGTGCTACTCCTAGGAGGTTTCAACCCTAAAGCAATATGGACAAAACACCAAACTACTCTAGCCATCTGTCGATCAAATAAAAGATGTTGGATTGCTTTATTTTTATTATAAAAGCAACAATTAGGGCTTTGGTTCCAATTACTTTTTTGCAAGATTGTTTTTTGTCAAGATTATTCCTCTGCTTAAATACTAGAGAATTATTTTAATCTTAAGTGGAACTTTTAACTTCCACAAAATTTTATGATCAAAAACGACATTTTGATTTATCAGTTTATAATATATAGATCTAACAGAATTTGCCATTTGAATGAAGATGCCAAACAAAAGTATCATTGTCTTGGGTAAGCTGGGTACCACAAACATGTTGAACAATTGATTGTCAGTCCATTAGCCATTGCCCAACCAGCACCCGACGAAAGGAGACATTACCAGGATTATTAAACACAGTCGCTACAGTGACATTTTTCCTCCAAGCAATTCTAAAAAGATGTGAATATTGTTCATTGAGCGACACATTGCTAATCCAATTATCTTTTCAAAATCTTATTCGAGTTTCATTACATAAATGTAACAAACCCCAATGCAAGAAAAATGTCTTTAACCTTCATTAAACCTTTCCAGAACTAAGAGAGAGTTGATTGGCTAGGTCTCTACTTGTGTGAGGGTTTTGTTGGCTAGATACTTGTTTCTTAACAATTGTTGCTACACCCCGTCCTCATTAAGTAGTCTGAGCAACCACTTACTTAACAAACACTTATTTTCGATATCTACATCTTCAATACCTTAACCCCATAGATCTTAGGGTGACAAAGAATAGTGAAGTACACCCTATCATTCATATGATTTACGTTCAACCTTCAAGTAGATTCGAGCTTCTTCATATTTGTTGCGCATGTTGCTTTGGAGTCCCAGTGGATGGGCAAAGTACAAACTGACATGAAGACGAGGCAAACCAACAATTCTATCAAACTGATAGGAAAAATCTGCCATAGTAGGAGGGATAGCTTCACATTTTCATAATTCCATTTACAGTCAACGAGTCGTTTTTCATGGATCTTTTTAATAAAGCACAAGTTTGAAGTTGAAACTATCTTTTATCAATGGAAAAGGCATGTTGAGCTCCTTCTAGGCCAGAAAATCAAGTTTCTCCAATCCGATTGGGGAGGCGAATATCGTCGTCTCAATTCATATATTGCCTCTGCTGGTATATCACACAGGATCTCATGCCCACACACTCATCAACAAAACGGCGTTGTTGAGAGAAAACACCGACACATCGTTGAGGTCAGTCTCGCTCTTCTAGCTCAAGCATCGATGCCCATTCGCTTCTGGGATGAAGCCTTCCAAACAGCTACATACCTTATTAATAGGATTCCGAGCCAATCAATCCATAAAGAAGTTCCTCTGACTCGCTTACTTGGAGCTAAACCAGATTATGCCATGCTGAAAGTGTTCGGGTGTGCTTGCTGGCCAAACTTGCGGCCCTACAATACCAGAAAATTATCCTTCCGATCTACTAGGTGTGTCTTCCTTGGATATAGTACCCAACACAAAGGATACAAATGTCTAAATAGGTCCACCGGGAGAGTTTACATATCAGGAGACGTCATTTTTGATGAAAATGTGTTTCCTTTCTCTACTGAACAGCAAGCAGTAACTACCTCGTCAGATCAGTTTTTGCATCAGTCAATCCTTCCTCCTCTCACAACGTCAAACACTTTAAGTACTCATGTGCCTATCATAGAAAATATTCCAGTCCAGGCGGTAGATACCACTTCTGCTGTTGCTGCTGATCAGCTCTCTCCAGAATTGCAGGATGAACTGCAGGGAGCCATGCCAAACGGTGAACAGGGCGCTGTGCCGGATGGAGCACAGGACCGCCAAACCGATCAGACTGCGCAGAGCTCTAATCTGGCACCAGCACTGCAAGCAGGACATCCGCGGGCTGTCACTCATCTCCAGAATCATATCCAACGGCCCAAAGTATACACAGATGGCACAGTACCGTACAATGTTCACCGCCGTGCATTTCATACCTCTTTGGCTGAACCCGCTGATCACCGACTGGCCATGCAAGACCCACTATGGCGTGCTGCTATGGATGATGAGTTTCATTCCTTGTTGAGAAACCATACTTGGTGTTTGGTTTCTCCACAAGCCGGGCGCAACATCATTGATGCAAAGTGGGTTTTCAAGTTGAAATACAAGCCAGATGGCAATGTCGATCGTCACAAAGCCAGGCTGGTCGCAAAGGGGTACAAGCAACGGCGTGGATTGGACTATGATGAAACCTTTAGCCCAGTGGTAAAACCCACTACAGTTCGGCTCATTTTGTCCATCGCCGTGTCCAGACAATGGCATCTTCGGCAGCTCGACATCAACAACGCTTTTGTTCACGGTACATTGAATGAGGAGGTGTATATGCGCCAACCACCAGGCTATGAGGATCCCAGGTATCCTAATCACCTGTACAAACTTGTCAAATCCATCTATGGTCTGAAACAATCTCCAAGAGCGTGGTATGCGAAGCTCAGTGAAAAACTTGAACAGCTAGGTTTTGTGGCATCGAAGGCTGATACTTCATTGTTCATATATGAAAAAAATGGAGTAACCATGTACATGCTTATATATGTGGATGATATCGTCATTGCCAGCTCATCTAAGAAAGCCACAGATCAGCTAATTGTTCAGTTGGCCCAAGATTTTTCACTCAAGGATCTAGGTGATCTCAGTTATTTCTTGGGTATTGAAGTCAAACGAGAACAGAGTGGAGTGGTACTGTGTCAAGAAAAGTATGCACAAGATCTTATCAACCGAAGCAATATGCAGAAATGCAAACCTGCTCTTACATCGCTCGCAGTTGGAAAGCTCACTCAAGAAGGCAACAAGACACTGAATGAAAAGGATTCAAGTATGTATAGGAGCACTGTGGGAGCACTTCAGTACTTAACCTTGACTCAGCCTGATCTCTCATATGCCGTGAACAAGGTCTGCCAATTTCTTCACTGTCCAACAGAGGAGCACTGGGGAGCTGTCAAGCGCATACTAAGATATGTTCAAGCTACCAAAGGTCTAGGACTGAGAATCAAGAAGGATGCCACCGGTGCCTTAAGTGTGTTTACAGATGCAGATTGGGCAGGGTGCCCTGATGACAGGAGATCGCAGAATGGATTCGCAGTGTTTCTTGGCTCAAACTTAGTCTCTTGGAGTTCAAAGAAGCAGCAAACCGTCTCACGATCAAGCACGGAGGTTGAATATAAAGCTATAGCTAACGCGACGGCCGAGCTTATATGGATACAATCATTGATGAAGGAGTTGCAAGTTTTTCAATCAAAGGCGCCTATACTCTGGTGTGACAACCTCGGTGCAACATATCTCACATCCAATCCTATCTTTCATTCTAGAACCAAGCACATAGAGGTGGATTTTCATTTTGTTAGAGAAAGAGTTGCAGCAAAACTACTGGATGTGAGATTCATAGCGACTAAGGATCAGGTGGCGGATATCTTCACCAAAGCACTGTCGAAACCAGCCTTTGAGAACCTTCGGCATCATTTAAATCTCGTTGTACCAGGCTGTGATCAAGGGAGTGTGTTAAGAAGATCATTATCCTATATGCAGTTAGCTAGTTATGTTGATCCCAGCCATGTTAGTTAACGGCTGATAAGGATCGTATAGCTAGACTAACTAACTAGTTCTTATCTCCTTGTAACAACCTCACGATGTACACTCCTGATCACTAAGTATATAAAGAACACGGGACTCGCCGTAGTCCTTAGAGCGGCCTATTGTTTTTCACATGTACTTCCATCATTGCCTGATTCAATCCTGATTATTTGCTTGCTTTCGTTGTTGGATGATGTAGAGTTTCATATATCAGTATGTTTTGACATAGGTATTTAATGACACACGAAGGAATATTATGACCCGCAAGTTCACAAAATACGTTGATAAAGATTACCCGCCTAGGCTACGGAATGATTTCAGAGGGCTAATCATGCCCTTAGATTAGGAAATTAGGCCGAGAAAGTCTCTCATGTTTCGGATAAATCGAAATAGGTTATAGTGAGCTAACTATCCTTAGGACAGCATGTCCAACATGTTGCATGTTGTGGTTCCAGCAACTTAGTGTCTTAACTAGACAAAGACAAGATTTAAACTAAAGAATAAAAAGGTTATCCGTACCAAGTAAGTATGGACTTGCTACAAGGGTTGATGATTAAAAGATGATGAGGTTGATGAAAACGAAGTTGATTTATCTAGAGATGATCCCGGTTGCTTCTTGACCCTTTCTTCACTGTTCTTAGACGTCCAAAACTCTGGATATGGTGCTAAAACTTCCTCATGTCATGGAGAGAAACATCTTGATCATCTTGAGGCTTCCAAATAAGCTCTTTGTTTTCCAGAAACTGTGCAGCGAATAGTAAAGAAGGTAAAACCATAGTAAACCTTGGACTTGGTTACAATGGTGAGGGATGGATTTTTTACATCTTAAACATTAAAACGATGCATGTATGACACTCTAGGTGAGTATTGGGTTTTGGGTGGAGAAGACAACAAAGAAGTGAGAAGATATATGTGCAGCCAACTTGCTGTCTCCGTAACTCTGTTGTCCTTCTTTTCGAGCTCATGTGAGTAGGGAAAAAGAACTATATAAATGGCTTGCATAGGTGGAAAAGAGAGGTATATGACCCCAAGAAGGCCCCACAAGTTGACATGTGTCCCCAAGGAAATGAGTCAAAGTGACAAGGGAGGGTTATTTTGATGGATGCCACCTTTTGAAAAAAGTCAAACAAAAACAAACAAAACTTGGGACAACTGCATAATAAGTGTCGGGATTAGGAACCGGAGTTCTCTAGGCGCCGAGATTACTTGTTCAACTGGGAATCAACAAGCCCCTTTCCATTGGTGTACTAGGGCATTTGTAGACAAGAGAGCTCATAACAGACCTAAACAAACAACAAAGCCATTTTTTACCCCAAATCTGGCCTCCCATCACCGAGATAACTGCCCTACATCTAGTCTTCCATTACTATGGGGGGGAGAGAGAGTTCAAAGAGGCGGCTACCAGAGCCGGAGAGGGCTCACCCGAGCATCGTTGATGTATTACAAAGAGATGTCCCCCGCCTAGGTGAGAGACTCTCTGTCCCTACTTATACTAACAGTAGGAGAAAAGAAGGCAAGCTTCCGTCTTGCGTAAGCTACAGCCTATGAACAACTTCCCCTTCTTGCACCAAATAGAACTGTCCTATTTCCTTGACTCCGTTGTGCCCAGGCCAGTGGAATAATACATTGAGTGGGCCCTACCTAAAGCGTCCTACGTGACTGCCATGGGGCTATCTCCTGGTAGGGGGGCGTAATGCGCATGTAATAGAGCTAGGCTTGGAAGTGGCTTGCGACATTGGATGATGCCATGCCATGTCACCCAATCCCCGATAGGACAGTGAAAACCCGCTGCAGCTACCAGAGGGAAGGTGGATGGTAGCCTTGAAGATTTTTCTTCTGACCGGTACTCCTCAAACTCACCATGCTTTCAAAACATGAACAACTCCGACAACTATGTTTACCCCTAGCATGAGAGCCATGTAATATGTGAAGATTTTTTCAATAACAATCCTGATTGTCAAACGTTCAAAAAGAAAAGAGTCAATTTAAATCTTGCTTTAATAAAGTACGTCAAGCCAAATCACTAAAGCCACTTTCATAAAAGCAAAATCAGATTCTACAGAATTTTTTCTCACTTGGAACAGAGAGATGGCGGGTTTCTGGTGCTTCAAAATTTTTGGGACTTTTCACCCTATGCACAAATGAATTGTGAAGCACTCTACCAAAAATAACCACAAAACTCCCTGCAAAAAAATCAGGAAAAATCAAACATCACAATCTGTCAGGATCATCGAGCAGAAAGTTTGAAGCTCGGTGTTCAACTCATTACTCCCAAACGGTGCAAGAACATGAATTCAAATTTTTACAGTGGATATATAAATGAGTCACGCACCTTTTCGAACAATAATCACTCAAAAAAATTAGATGTTTCTAAAATTCAAACACTGATGCTGCGCGAAGAACAAATTCTGAACAGATTTGAAACTTGATGAAAAACTTGATCTATAATCAATCCTAGGGTGCAAAAGAGATGTAAAACCATATGAGCACCCTAAAGACATCATGGATCCGAAGCATAAACAAGGATAGGACACAAATAAACTACTTGCAACAAAACTACCGAAGCAACAAGATCAAAACATATGAACTAGTAAGAACGAGCCATGAACTTAATGAACAGAGGTTTCATTGCATATATAGTTGAAGATTAAAAGTCGCCCTCGCGAACACAAGCACTCGTAGCTACCACCCTGTTGGTGATTCTTATGCCAACTAGAATTAATCCGCAAGCGCACAGATATCGCAGTAGCTTTCACCCCGGAATATTCCAAAGGTATCGATTTCCCACGAAGAATGAGAAGAGACTAGTTTCTAATCTTGACTTGGCTGGATGGATATGGTGGAATGACGAAAGTGGGGTAAGATATTTCGGATCATGAGGTTCTACTAAAGGTTTACACTAGTCAAGGGTACAAAGATAATCCACAAACAATTTCTACTCTGCATCGAAGCTCGGCCGATTCACTGCCACCCGCTATCAGTTAAGAACACTGAATGGTTATGATCACCCCCGATTGGGCTCGACTAGGCTAAGACTAACGGGTGGATTCCACAAACTACCGCACGGATAGCAGGGCAGTCACCACCTAGTACCTACCGCTCAGCCGTTGAATCAGGTGTCTACTAGGTACTAACTAGTCTAGACACCACGTCTATTCCTAGCAGTACTACGTATCAGGACGTCACTCAATACGCACTCCCACTAAACCCAGCACTAATATCTTTTGTGTCACCCAAGCACAAAAATTTAGCGCTCAAGATCTAGCACGAGCCTAATACCAACAGAGAGATAATGTATACGAAATAAACTTGCTTTATAAATAAAGGATGGGACTAAGTGTTACCGATAGAAGACGAAGCTGAACTCACACCCGAGTTCGGCTCCGGAGCTCTAGTGGAGGCATTCCGACACGTCGGCTTCTCCTCAGCAGTAACTCTCCTCTCTCACCTACTCTACTTGATAAATAGGCAGCGTAACACTGCTTTGTGTTCTTCCCGCACTTCTCAGTGCCATGAAAATGAGGAGAGGGTCACCTTTTATAGCCAACCGCAGCAAATGAGGGTGTGCCACGTGTAGGGACACGTACCTTCTTCTCCCCAGCTGAAAGAGAATCCAAAGTGGATCCAAAGGGGGTCGGCCGGCCATCGATGCCGACCCTCAGTTTCGCATGGGATGCCTCATTGACGGTGTCCCCTTGAAGCGGTTTTGGCAGTTGAGGCCGGTACAATTGAGTTACTTGAGAACCAAGTGATCGTCTCCAATGCAATGTCATCCCTAGGATCAAAACGGCTTGATGTGAACGGTTGGGATGGTCTCATTTTGTGCTTTTGGAATACATGGAGAGTGGGCGACCCTGACTTGGACCAAGCGCCGGTAGGCCGACCAGGCCCGGTCGGCCGACCGAGGGTTTTCCTCGGTTTGGGTCCATTTTTGCTCAGTAGGTCCCTGAAGACACAAATTTACCAAAACTTGTGGAACTTTGTTAATTTGAATATTTTTAGTCTATGTTCCTTCATTTGGGAGCTATGTTGACGGTCGGAAGTGTATGAAAAGTTGTGGAAATTGATCGTCAACACACCCCCACGCTTGGGTCTTTGCTCGTCCTCGAGTAAAGGTTAGTTTTAAAACTAATAACTCTGTGGAAATTAAATGACAAGCATAGAGGATATTCCAAGGTTTCACTCAAATTACGGTGATTGAAAGTGGCTACTAACCTTATCTTATAAATGTTGGCAAATGGAACAGCAAGGAATGATAACAATGCTATCATAAGATCAGTGCAACCTAGAGTTTTATATTTTTGTAAAGAATCCATGGCTCTTTTTCTTAAGTGAAACTCTCAGATCTCTTAAAGTGTTTTGACCTCACCAAGGCCGATATAGCCTTAATCGTACCATCTACGTTTATGTGGAGCTCAGGGCAGGATAGTGGAGTAGTTATGATACACACTTGTCAGGTTAAAACTTGATCCTAATGAAGATCATGTTAATCTAATTTCCAATCATAATAGAATTAATGTCCAGGGGTGAGGGAGAGAATGAACTCACGCCAAAGAAATATGAAGAATTACAAGTGCAAGGATGTGTGGTACTGATGAGTCCACACATCGGATCTTGTATTTTAGGAATGATGGTCTCCTCCTTAAAAATCCACTTTTAAATTTTCGCCCGTTTTTCGAAGAAAACAAAGAGGCTTATGGAGATCTCTCTCTCTTTTATACGAAATCTTTTTCATGCCTCTATCAAATTCGGCACTTTTTGAAAAGTTTATGATAAGTGGATCATTTATTTTGGGTAACATCATATAGGTAGGTTTGGTGGCACCAGATAATATGAAGGGCTTAATGTTTTAGGGTGGAATATCTGGCAAAGGTGTACGCTCAATTCCGAAGTGGAATTTGGCATTACAATATATGAAAAGGTTAGCAATCAAAAAGTTACGCGAAGAAAAATGATTGGAATAGACAACACTTTCTTAAGAGGATTCAGGTTTTAACGCAACTTATTTTGATAAAAACTACGAAAGAAGGCTCAAATCTTATCCTAAGCTTTTGGCTGTGGTAGGTAATAAGATCATCTTATGAAATTTAGAGCCAGGTTTACATGAAAAACTTCTGGGTGAACTAAAATTTATGATAAGAAGGTCATGTTTCATGCTATATCTCATAAGCCAACAAATTAGATATGGTTAATCCTAATGAAGTGTATCCCACAATTATAGAGTTATAACCAAGAAATAAAATTTATGCATGTAAACATATTACCGAACAGGGTTATAGTTTAAAACATTTTCAACTTGCTTTTGTCGTTTTAGTTTTGTTTACTCATATTCAATATGAAATTGAGCAAGTGGCAGAGAAAATTGAAATGAGTGAGCAGTGAGGCGTGTATCAGAATTTTGTGACGATCAATCGGTGTAGAAGGGGGGTCGGCTGGCTAGGTTTGGGTCGGCCGGCCTGGCTCAGTCGGTCGGCCTGGCTTTTGCACGGTCAGGTCCAGTTTTTTTTGTGCTGTGGTATCTCCCTTCTCTGTACTTTATTACTCAAGTGCACATGTTAGCAAATAAGGTCAACCGATGCAGAAAGTTGCACCGGTCGAGGCAAACAACAATTTATTCAATTCATTCCAAAGCAAAGTTGTAGGCGCATATAATGAAAGCAAAATATTTGAAACTAAGAGGGCGCCTAATCCTTTCTTCCACTCTAGCCTACCCCCTAAAGATCGGTCGAAGGGTCGTAGAGCTTCGTCGAACCCATCGCCTTAGCGTAGCGCTTGAGCTTGGTTGATGTGGACTTACGAAGGACAGAGAAATTGTCTTCGTAATCCACCATATTAATCTGAACTTTGGCCATCTGCTCCTCTAGACTATTCTGCCTTTGCTGCAAGGCAGTTACTAGGTTGCGCAACTGGGGTTCCTCCCCATCACTGAACTCCATCTCACCACCTCGTCCACGGATCGAGGGTGGTGTACGAGCACGCCTCACCCTTATCCTTGGGGAAGTGGAGTCGACCGACTTGATCGCGAGAGGCATCACCCTCACCAAAGGTGTTGAGAGAACCTTCCCATAACCCATGGCGGTCCTTTGCCCGCGCACGATAAAACGTGGCGGGGGGAGTCAGGAGGTGTATCCGGGGAGTGCTCCGGCGACTTGGGATCAATCTGCTCATACTTCATGAGCGCTTTACCCTTCCCATGTGCAGCGTGACCCTATGAGTGACCTCAGGGCGGCCCAGCGGCGGGGAGAGAATAAGCTTCTTGGCCACGACCATCTTAAGGCTAAGTTGCCCCGTGGTTGGTCTCGATGGTGAAGGGGCACGTGCCGTCTTCCCCTTCCCAATGACACAGAGTAGAGAGAGTGGGCGTGCTGCACGTCGTTTTTCGCCATTGCGCAGAGGGGATGCCGGACGACCAAGTGGGGTCGGCCGACCGGCTTCCAGTTGCCCAGCCTGCGGCCTGGCTTCCGGTGATGCCTCCAGCAAGAATGAGAGTTTTTTTGACCGCACCGGTGAAAGGTTAACAATCCAGGCGAAGCATGGCTTCCCGGTGGGTCGGACGAGACTATGTCATAGATGCTAGGAATGGATTTTGGGGTCTTATCGGCCATGGATAAGTGTGGATCTCGAGTTGGCTCAAGGTGGTCGAAAGTGGCTAAGTGGGAGGGGGAAGAAGATGAATGAAGTGAATGGAAAAGCCTCCTCCCATCGATTTTCAAACGAGTGAAAACCTTCAGGAGCTACAAAACCAGATGAGACGCTCCCCCTTTGAAAGATTTCAAAAATGAGCGAAAAGGGGGATCGGCTGACCAGGATTGGAGCGGACGACCGAGCAGACTTCTGGTCTGGCTTGGGTGCAGTTTCTTTAGGGAAGTTTGCGTACTTAGCCCATATATTTTTTATGAAATAAAATTTTATTCAAACGCTCATTTATTTATCAGTCGGAGCTAGACAACACTCAGGCAATCAGTCATCAAAGAATTCGAGGACATCAACATCCTCAAAAATAGGCGTTTCCGTTTCAAGAAAGATTTTCAGGCGTTACCCATTAACTTTGAAAACATTGCCATCATCGTCATGGAGGGTAACGGCACCAAAATCGGAAGCATTAAGTACCGTGAAATGGCCTTTCCATTTACTATGAAGTTTGCCATGCCTAAACAACTTCACACGAGAATTAAAGAGAAGCACCTTATCCCCGGTTCTAAAGCGTTTCAGCGTTATTCCCTTATCGTGCCATCTTTTAGTTCTATCCTTGTAAAGTTTTGAGCTATGGTAGGCCTTTTCCCTCCATTCTTATAATTCAGCCAATTGCATTTCTCTTTTAATTCCGTCTGAATGAAGATCCATGTTCCAACGTTTTATTGCCCAATGGGCCTTATGTTCCAACTTTACGGGTAGATGACATGTCTTCCCGTGAACGAGCTGGTACGGGGTCATACCGATTGGAGTTTTAAAAGCAGTGTGGTATGCCCAAAGCGCATCACTCAGCTTATGCTTCCAAGCCTTCCCCATGGCATCTACAGTCTTTTGCAAAATGTTTTTGATTTGCATATTTGACGTTTCAGCCTGACAGCTAGTCTGAGGATGGTAAGGTGTGGCTATCCTATGGTCAACCCCTAAGCTTTTCAATGCAAACTTAAAGCTTCGATGGATAAAATGTGAGCCGCCATCGCTAATTACAATCCTAGGGATGCCAAACCTAGGGGAAATGATTTCTTGGAACATCTTCTTAGCGTGAGTTGAGTTAGCCGCACGACAAGGGAGTGCCTCAACCCATTTGGAGACGTAATCGACCGCTACTAGGATGTACTCATAAGAGCCTGATTTAGGGAATGGGCCCATAAAATCTACCCACCAAGCATCAAAAAGATCAATTTGTAGATTGCTTCTTAAGGGCATAGCATCTCGAGAATTAATGTTCCCAACTCTTTTGACATCTAGCACAGCGTATAACGAACTCCTTGGTGTTACTATACATGGAGGGCCAAAAGAAATCACTTGGCCAAACTTTGTCATGGGTTCTAAAGGCGCCATAATGGCCCCCGTATGGTGATGAATGGCATTTTTCGAGGATCTCGCGCTGTTCACCTGTGGGTATGCATCTACGAAGCAACCCGGCAGCGCATACTCGATACAGATAGGGCTCATCCCACAGATGAGTCCTACTGTCGCGGATCAGCTTATTCTTATCCTCCCCTGGTGGTATATACCTCGCTACAAAAGTAGTTCACTATGTTAACGTACCAAGGGTCAACTATCGAAACTGCAAGCAGGGTGTCATCCCATAGGTAGTCATCTATAGGTAGGTTTGTGGTTTCCTTGACTTGCATTCGGGAAAGGTGGTCATCCACAGAGTTTCTACTCCTTTCTTGTCCTTAATTTCTAGGTCAAATTCTTAGAGCAGAAGGATCCAACGGATGAGTCGCGGTTTCGTGTCTTTCTTGGTAAGAAGTTATTTTAGGGCCGCATGGTCCGTATAAGCTATCATCTTTATTCCTACCAAGTAAGATTGTATTCTCTATCGCAAAGACTACGGCTAGAAGTTCCTTCTCTGTCGTGGCATAATTGAGCTGTGGCCCGGTTAAGGTTTTACTAGCATACGCAATGGCATAATGCTTTCTATCCTTACACTGGCCTAAGACTGCTTCGACAGCAAAGCCGTTTGCATCACACATGATCTCAAAGGGCAGCTTCCAATCAGGTGGCTGAATTACTAGCGCAGAAACTAGAGCTTGCTTCAACAACGATGGTTAAGAATACGAATCGGACACGCGTGCCAAAGAAACCCATCTTGGAGCCTATCTATCGAAGGCCATTGCTTCTAACTCTATCGGTGGAGCAAGTATAAAGCGCGCGAGTCCTGGAAAAGGGGATGGCTAATCGGAATTAGACTGGACTGTTTCCTATTCTATTATCTCCTATCCAACTCCAACCCCTGAGGCTTAGCTTATGCAATTGGCTGGAGATAGGTGAACATTGCAGTACCATCTTTCTGCTGCCTCTTAGTTCTAAAAAAGATTAAACTTTTAGCTAGATGGTTTGAGCTGAGTGATTTCGATCTAGAACGTGGTTTGAAGGTTCTTGTTGCCATCTGTTCATAAGATCACTGCCATTTTCGCCATTTAATAGGTCCTTTCTTTCTGCAGAGTCATATAGACCTTTTGAAGGAATATAGGAGTAAATTTGGATCAACTTTTGGAAGCAGCAGCGTGCCGGAGGTATGGGATTGGTATTCTTTGACTGTGATATTGGGTTGATGTATCATGTGCCCCTTGATGGATTTTTACATTAAAAATACTGCTGTTCAGTTTTGATTTTGTGATACATGTGACCAGGCCAAAGGGGGTAAAAGACTCAGGGCCCTTGAACATAAGTACTCTTACATAAAATTTATTTTTTCATCTATTAAAGTTGGATAACGTATCTATTTTATGACTTGGTTCTTTTTTTTTTTTTACCTCATAACATATCGAAGTGTTAATCGCTGAAATATTCGTGAATACCTGGGCCAACCTAAAATAAAAAATAAGATAAAGCATGCTAATTGAAAGGAACATGTGTTGATGGTGTGAATATAATTCAGGCAGGCTTACAAGTTAACCTTGGATAACGAAGACATTATTATTTCCCCCAAAAGTTAATTTCTAGAATGATGTCTGTAGTGACATCACTTTATTTATTTATTTTTAGTAGTGATGCCTCTAAACCACGGTGCTGTTGTATTTAAATTTAAGGGTTTTTTTTCACGTGGCGATATGACATGGGATGTGCAGCTCATTTTCGATTTTGCAGTATGAAAATGTAGCTTTGGGGAGGATTAATTCTGAGATGGGTTCAGAACTAGATAAACATATGTATAAGCCTGACCAGGCAAGTTTTGTGATGCTAAATTACAGCCTCGTTGACATGGTTCTTTTGTTACTGGACAGTAAGGAACTTTGCGAGACAGTTTTCTACTCTAGCAGAAAACAATGGAACCATGCTTGCCAAAGAGGTCAGTTCACTGCTGTTAGCCCCCTGCTATTTATATTCTACACTAGCATAATATAAGAGATGGGTCATGCCAAAGTTGTGACACATGCTTGTTTAGTTTGCGGCCAGCTTTACATTTGTATGTTGTATCATACCTAAGACTGGAATCTCTCTTTGAAACCATGACCCATTTTACTGGTTATTTGACACTTGGTCAAGATTTTACCAAATCACGCCTTATTTTGACTTAATATTTGCTTGTTCTCTTGCATCGTCTCAGATCATGTGCCCATTCCATTCGCCTATGGCTATGAGCAGTGCCGTACGAGTAGCCTTTTTTTATTGCTACAGAGTACGTGCTTATACAATATTGCTGATAGATGGGAAAAGGCAAATGGATACCAGCTGGGGCCCTGTGACCGTCTGTAGTGAATATGCATATGAACCATGTATAGATTTTTTTAAAGGAAAGAATCATAGAGATTCATTATGGTTTTGTTGCAGTTTCTACCTGCAAGAGTACACGTGACGGAACATATGGTTTTGCCTTCAATAAAACATGCAGTGAAGCATTCCGTCAAGGGTTGGATGGTTTACCTGCGTGGTGCTGCTGCTCGTGTTAAGAACAGATGGTTTGCACGTTTTGGTATTTTGGGTGCTACTACATTTGGCATGAACTAATCGGAGCTCCGGCCAACCAACTGATTGGAGGCAACCTCGCAATAAATAGTAAATCTTATGGTTTTCAATTCGGTTGGTACTTGCTGTACTAAATTATTGGAGCCTGCTTGTACTAATTATTAGGCTATTCAGTATTCCTGTTGCGTGGGGCTTTTAGGTTGCATTTGCTCGTGGACCTTTGATGGTAAAAATTGGTGCTTGGTTGTGGCGTTTTCGGATGTAATCGCATTGTTTTATTGGTGCCTGTCGTGACATGTGAACACGCTGAACGTGAAATGTAGGCTTTTCTTGTCGGTCACAGCCATTCCATCTGTGGTGTAATGCGAAAGGGAGAGACTACTTAGCGGGATCCTGTCGGGAGGGCAACCCGACGGGATGGTCTCCCGCACGTCGTGTGTTGTTGAGTGTCAGTGGTATCATATTCGTGGTATCGTCCGAAAAAAGGTATCACAAGGGTATCAAATATCACAAACAAAAAATATCAGGTCCGAGGGTGTCGAGTATGGGTGGTATTGGGTTGGTGTTATCGTCGAGTTTCATAGTATGATTGAGCTATCGTAAAAAAATGTATCATAAAGGGGTATCATATGTCACAAACCAAAAAGTATCGGGTCTTAGTGTTGAGTATTAGTGGCATCAGGTTAATTATATCGCTGAGTTTTATGGTATCATTAAGGTGTCAGAAAAATATATCATATATCACAAAACAGAAAGTATCAGGTCTGAGTGTCGACTATCAGTAGTATCGGGTTGGTGGTATCATCGAATATCAAAGGTATCCTTATTGGGTCAAAAAAATCAAGTATCAAATAAAAAATATCATCGAGTATCGGGTAAAAAAATTAAAGTATTAATGTAAAAAATGAAACTTTCATAAATATGGTATCATATGGATTAAAAAAAGGTTTCAAAAAGATGTTTCATAACAAAAATATGTATCAGGTCTGGTGCTGAGTATCGGTGGTATCGTTGAGTTTCATGGTATCATTAAGGTCTCGGAGAAAAAAAATGGTATCATATATCACAAACAAAAAGTATCGGCTCCAGGTGTGAGTATCAGGTTGGTGGCATCGTTATGTTTCATGATATCATTGAGGGTATCGAAAAAAAGGTATCATAAGAGGTATCATGTATTAGAAACAAACAAGTATCGGGTCTGGGTATATAGTATCGGTGGTATTAGTTGGTGGTATCGTCGAGCCTCATGGCACCACACCAAAAGTTCGTATCACACCAAAAGTATCATCCAATTTTTGTTCACAAAAGCAGGTATCAGATGAAAGTATCATGCACGTATCATCTAAAAAATCTACTCAGAAAAGGTATCAGATCAAAAAGTATCATTGCAACTATCATAAAAAATATCGGGTCTTGGTATCAAGTATTGGGTCTGGGAGTCGAGTATCGGTGGTATCAAGTTGGTGGTATCGACGAGTTCATGGTATCATGGAGGTATCGACAAAAGGTATCATATATCACACAAAAAATCGGGTCTAAGTGTTAAGTATTGGTGGTATCAGGTTGGTAGTCGTCGAGTTTTATGGTATCGTTGAGGTATCGGGTCTGGGTGTTGAGGATCGATGGTATCAAGTTGGTGGTATCGGGTTGGTGGTATCGTCGAGTTTTGGTATCGGAAAAATGGTATCTTAAGGATATCATATATCACAAACAAAAAAGTATCGGTATTAGTGGTATCAGGTTGTTGGTATCGTCGAGTTTCATGGGTATCATAGAGGTATCGTAAAAAAGTATCATATATCAAAAACAAAGTATCAGGTATGGGTGTTGAGTATCGGTGGTATCGATATCGGAAAACGGTATCATAAGGGTGTTATACATCACAAACAAAAAATGTATCGGTATCGATGGTATCAGGTTGGTCGTATCATCGAGTTTTGGTATCAGAAAAAAGTATCATAAAGGTATCATATATCACCAATGTTTTAATTAGCGGGCTATAGGTTTTAGCGGAGCACTTCTGAAAACGCTAAGACAGCTATAGCGCCGCTATAGCGGCCGCTAAGCAGTTTAGCGTTTTTCAGAAAATGTAAAAAAATAGTATATATATGCTTCAAAGTGACAAAGTAAAAACTCCAAAAACATTGATGCAGTGCTCGACATGCCCACTCCTACACAAATTTAGTACTTTACTGGTTCGACACATTGACGCTAATGACATAAACAAATAACAAATTTGATGTCAACAAATCGGACAAGCAAAACGCTAAACGCTATTGCCGCTAAGCAGTTTAGCGGCGCTAAATCCCGCTATAGCGCTCTTAGCTGTGATAGCGGATATATATGCAATAGCCTAGCGTCTACATGGCCAAAACGCTATAGCGGCGCTATAGCCCGCTATTTAGAACACTGTTAATATCACAAACAAAAAGAATATTGGTAATCGTGGTATCGGGTTGGTGGTATCGTCGAGTTTTGTGCTATCATTGAGATATAAAAAATGTATTATAAAGATATCATATATCACAATACAAAAAAGTATCAGATTCGAGGGTGTCTAGTATCGGTAGTATCAAATTGGTGGTATCGTCATATGTACTAATTTCTAACATGTAAAAATAAAAAATAAAAAATTGTGAAAGTATTTAAAATGGGTCAATTAGAATTTTGGATGAATTATAAAATTTGTTCCATAAAATTTGGACTTCAGATAAAAAATATAAAAAACGAGAAATTTAATTACAACTAAAATCAATTGCACAATACTAGTTGTTTAGTTGCTATTTGGAGTGAGTCAAGGCATCACGTTTCCTGCACAGCCAAACAAATTGATGCGCGTTGCCTTCCCATGTCCACGCCCATGCGCAATGAGATGCAGGATCCGACGGCAGGGACCTATCCCGTCGCGCGCACAGTGGGACGGGATCCCGTTGCCAGGAATTTCTGAATGGGAAAATAGTTTTTTCTGATCAGATCATGATTACTGGATCATTAAGCCAAACCCTTGTTTACACACACTGAAGAATATTACAACTATATATGAAAGGATCTTGGGCCTTGTTCACAAGTCATTCAGTATTTGATTATCTATATATATTGCTACTAAAAAAAGTCATTTCGGGTCTATCCATGGGCCAAGACGTCGTATCGAATATCCTTGGGCCTTAATCCCAGACAATTTTCTATCTTTAAATAACCTTATCCAGTGAGCTTGTCAGTTGTTTAGCTTGATTTCTATTCTTTTAAAAGCTTTCATTAGTTGCTTCAATAATCTTTGAAACCATGATCAATAAGTCAAAGAATTTAATTTATCAAACGCATATCTCACCTACATAGATAATTTAGACAAAATAAATCCTCTGACTTTTAAAAAATCTTAAAGCAACTATAGAAAACTTTTAAAAGGATTAGAAACCTGACAAAAAGACTTCTTATATCCGCTTATACAAACTCTTCAAACGATTTTCGGTACCAACTTACGTAGATAATCAGATACGAAACGCCTCGTGAACAATGCCTTGATGTCTGCTACTCCATCAGTTCTAAATTGTAGTTGACTGTTGATTTTTGGATATGCATTTTATCCTCTGTCTTATTCAAAAAAAATATGTAAATATTATTTATTTTGTTGTGATTTGTTTTATCATTAAACATACTTTAACATGACTAGTACAATGCCCGTGCTCTGCCACGGACCAAAAAAGATGAAAGGAAACATAATTTATAGATAATATATAAGCATGAAGGGTAATTTACAGAAAAGACATCATATGTGAATTCATTTCGGGCCAAGAGTTCAAATTAGCATTAAAACATATCTACCTGATCCGTAACATAACCCATGAGCATCAGTGCAGTTTAGAACATGATGTGGCTGCGTACAAAACGCATATTGTTATTGATGTCATTCCTTTTGCCGTCTAATTTCACTCGTGCCATAGCGACACATTTCAGAGGATTTTCAGCACATATAAAAATAAAATATGAGACAAAATACGTGTGGGACCTGCATGTTATACACTAATACTTCTTCCTCCTATCTCTCCCCTCTACCATGCCTCCAAGTCGCTGCTCCACCTCACTGGAGCATCGGGCCGCCGACCCGTCCACCGCCACGAGCTCTCTTCGTTCGCTACAGGGAGCTCACCGCCGTGCAGCTGCCGCGCGCTCATCGTCCACCACCATCCTCCGCAAGCTCGCTACAATTCGCCTCTACGCAGCCGCTGCCCGTCACGAGCTCGTGACTGAATGTCGATGTCTGTCGCTGCGAGTTCGCCAATTGCCATCGCCCACCTCCGTGAGCTTGCCACCACGCAGCTGTCGTCCGCCGTCGTCCGCTGCTGTGAGCTCGTACGCCGTACGCCATCGTCCGCTTTCGCGAGCTCGCCCCGTCCGCCTCCGCGCAACCGCTGTAGAGGGCGACGTAGTACAATTCGAATGGGTTTCTTCATATATGAATAATAAACGTGCTAATGATAAGAGATATAGATAAAAGACTATTCGTATAACTTCGTATAATGTATCCGAAAAAAATCGGCCGTCCGATCGTGCCGTGCTGTCCCTTGTCTAACCCGTTGGATCCGACCTGAATACTTTGCATAAAACCCCCTATTCTTTATGATTTTATGCCCACATCCCCGTAGCTTCGCACCCCAACACTAATAAGGCGTAGCCGTAACTGCCATTAGGCGCATTTCCAGCGTGGCCACGTCGCCCGAAAAAAATCGGCCGTCCGATCGTGCCGTGCTGTCCCTTGCCTAACCCGTTGGATCCGACCTGAATACTTTGCATAAAACCCCCTATTCTTTATGATTTTATGCCCACATCCCCGTAGCTTCGCACCCCAACACTAATAAGGCGTAGCCGTAACTGCCATTAGGCGCGTTTCCAGCGTGGCCACGTCGCCCGAAAAAAATCGGCCGTCCGATCGTGCCGTGCTGTCCCTTGTCTAACCCGTTGGATCCGACCTGAATACTTTGCATAAAACCCCCTATTCTTTGTGATTTTATGTCCACATCCCCGTAGCTTCGCACCGGACTCCTTTACCGTGTGCGTCATTTTTCGGCCCACCCCTCGTAGGTACACTCGGATTTCGCTGATAATTACCCGCCGATGCCATTCAATAAAACTCGAACGCCTCGCCTCGCCTCGCCTCGCACCCCTTGCCCTCTTGCCCCTCAGCTCACCGCAACGCCATCTCTTCGACTCCCGGCCCCCGCCTCCATCGACGCCGCCACCCCCCTGCTCCTCCTGCCGCGGACGGCTCTTCCATCCCACAGCCATCGCCGCTTCCAGTGCCTCCTTCCCCGTCGTTGCCTCCGTCTACAGCCTCCGACTCCGCCGCCGTCGCTTCCCAGTTCCTCTCCTTGCCCCACTATCGGCTCCTCTCGACCCAATCTCCTCCCGTCGTAACCGCCGGCTCCTCTCGGCCCAGTCTCCGCCCGCGATGGTCCGTTGCTGCCCATTCTCCCGACCCCGTCTCCAATCCCCACCGGCCCAAAGCCGCCTCCGGCCGTCCTTCCCCGCCATGGGGCCACCGGATCTGGTGACAGCCTACGCCACCTCCGACTGGGTCATGGCCGAGATGGTGCTGCTCGGCTGCCAATAGCGCTATTTTTCCCGCCTCAGCCTTCCTATGACCTGCTTCTTTGAAAGGTAGGTGTTTTTTTTTGGGGATTTTTGGGTTATGATATATGTACGAACGATAGCATCCAGTTTGTGTAGTTAATTGCAAAGGGAAGGGAATACTTCAATCGGCACCTCACAATTTGTGTGCTTGACTAATTGTTCCATGATAGGCTGACATATACCTACTGAGTATGGTAATTAAACTATCTTTTACATCGTCATTTTCTAGCGTTATTTGCTACTTGTGCACTAAATCCAGATTGTTCAAGCTTTGTCACACCACTTTCTATGGTTTTATAGTTACAGTTAATGGACTTTATAGTTACAGTTAATGGACAGGTTAATCTGCTAGCTAAGTTAGTTGGATCATTACATTTGATCGGTTGTACATTGAAACAATTCTGTACATAATGATGATTGCTTCAAACATGTCGCTATAGCTAACGATTTGCTGCCTTTTTCAAATAGGAAATTAGTGTCTTCGTTTCAAGGCTAGATATGCCTTTACTATTACCCCTTTTTTGAGGCAGTTTTATATTACCGCAGCTCATGGTGCTGAATATTTTGCTTAATCTATTAATAAGTAAACTGGTCCAAACTTATAGGTTCCTCTGTTATGCACATACCCTTTAATCGTTATATTGGTTTCAGCAGTGGATAAATCATTCTATAGCTGATGGTTCAAATTTTATTAAATTCCAGATTTCTCTATGATTGGAGGTTTTAACATTTGTTCCATTAATAAGGTAATGTTTTCCCTCTCAGTTACATTGGAATTCTAAGCTTGGAAACAAATGTAAGAAATTTATTCTATATATCTTCAGTTCCTTTCTATAGAAAACACATCTTGGACAATGTTTACTTCTCTATTTTCTAATTTCATTACGGATTTGGTAGCAGATTGGTTTGTACGCCATATGTTCCGTTCAATTTCATTTAATTGGTGTTGGTATATGTATTGTTCATACATAAAGTAAAATCATACAACGAAAGGTTGTTTGCCCATTTGTTTTTAGTTTTTTGTTTGTTGAACTAACAAGTTTGCTCCTGTATGCAAGAGTACCTACGCCTTGCTCGCAGGTCCTGTCATATTATTCGAATATCGATCCCTACATAGTTATACATTAGAAAACAAACCACTGCTTGCCATGTCTTTTGAGAAGTGTCAACACAGATATTAGCTGAAAGCTCCTCAATCTGAGTATGCATCTTTTATTTTTTTTCTTTCTCTTCTCGACACAAATATATCTTTGGATAGTTGAACACAAATATATGGAAGGTCAGCTCACTTGAAGATTTTAATACATAGATCAACTCAATTCTTGCAATTGTGGGAATTGTCTTATAAATTTTGTATTCAGCTACTGATATGAATGCTTTGATTCAGTGCCTTGAAGCCTAAAATTGTACAATATTGCTTTTAGAGCTCCTTAGAATGAGGATAAAAATATGTAATGAAATCTGATATTTATGGTAAGACAGCTTAATCAAGATCATTATGCAGGTTTTATCTTAGGATTCATAACAAATTATCATGTATACTAATTTTATTCCTTCATGTCATTAATTCTATTGCTTTTTTTCCTTCTCTCCCTTTTCCGTTGGTTATCTAATGCTGACGCATTGTGTTTTATTTTTACATAACCTTTTATTGTTTCCTATTCATGCATTTGCTATTTAGATTCACAGCATGTATTGGTTTGTTCCAGGATCAGGTCATGCATGTTTGGAATATACCATGACACCACGTCAAATGTGGAACCAACACTCCCAACAGCCACAACACCACCCGAAACAACTAAGCTTGGCTGATATGCGCAAAGGCAAAAGGTACCCAGACTAACAATTAACATATGTATACTATGCCACTTAAACATAACGCTAACATGTCTTGCTTCTAGAGTTGATGCGGAATCCATGCTTACAAAAAAAACCATGACGAAGAGGAAGCTGTTTCAGTGTACTGAGAAAAAATAGCTATCAAGATTAACAACATCTTCAGTAATAAAAATGGAATGATATGGCCACTGATCACTTTAGTTCTTTGGCCACTACATGTCGTATAAATGGAATAATACGACCTCTCATCCGGAGTTACAGAGCTTTCAAACAGAGAAGGTTATTTGTCCAGTACAAGCAATGCATTATAGTTCTATGCTTAATTTTGCTATTTTAGACTAAATAGCAACACCAAACCGAAAAATAACAGTATGAGAAGATTGATGTTTCATTGTTTTCAGACAAACGTTAAAGAACTGCACAATAAAACAGCACAGCGCGCGTAAGCGCGCTTCTTGGGTCTAGTTGTCTATTATTCCCCTTCTGCTTTATAGGAGGCAACTCTTTTGCTGACATTGTCTATTATTCCCCTTCTGCTTGTTATTTTATCAAATCATTATGTTCCGTATTTTCTTGTACACATTTAGTGATTAGTGGTCCTATTGCACAATGCATATGAGTTTTATGTCTGGTATTGCAACTAGGCTTGCATGTGCGCTTATAATTTTTGTGTTGAAAACAGTCAGAATCCAATTTCTCTAAAACATTTGGTAGTAGTTTAGGGTTGAAGGTTCTTCTGTATTAAATAATTATGTCTTTACTCTTTATAACTGTTTGAGCTAATCCGTGTGTTCTCTCGTCCATGTTCTCAAGGTTCTGAACTATTCTGTGTCAGCTAAAATGTAGATCATCCATTTCTTGCGTGCTATAGTTGGCTTGCAATCAGTAGAGTTTGTTGAACTCTTCTGTGATCTCCATAATTTTTTTTATGAAACTTCGTTTGTTGTTTTATAGAGTCAAAGTATGACACTAAGATTACTCCGCTCTTTATCACAGTTGATCCTCAACGTGATTCACCTGCTCAGCTTAAGGCATACCTTAGTGGTAAGTTGATCGCTATCAGTCTATTTGTTCTATACTATTGGAACCTTCAAGTTTTGCACTATGTTTTGAGTGATGATCTTTCCTCATTTTAACTGCAGAAATTGACCCAAGAATAGTAGGATTAACAGGCTCCATCAATGCAGTAAGACAGATTGCACAGGAATACCGTGTTTTCTTTAAAAAATTTGATGATGCTGGTCAGGATTATCTTGTAGAAAGTTCACATAATATGTAAGGGTACATGTAAATCATCTCTGTATACCTTGCCATGTTGGTATTGCTTCAAGAGCTTGATCATCTGAAGTTACAGGTACTTGCTAGATCCCTTCTTGGAGACCGTAAGATGCTTCGGGGCTGAGTATGAGGCATCAGACCTTGCTGAGGCTATAACCATGGAGATCCAGAAAGCATCTAGCGCATCAACTAATTAGTTTAGTTATCTGTTGTCTAGGGTATACCTCTTGATGTTTCTTTGTTTTAATTAAATGCAGTTGAGATTTTAACACAAAGCTATAATTTTTTTTGCTAACCTCGTTTTATCCTGAAAGAAAATATTTAACTGCACATTTATAGTTTCTTCACCTGTATTTTTTAGCTTTCTATATGTGATGTTGAAAGCATTCATCTTGGTAACATGCTTGGTATTTATTACCAACAGATTATCATATAATGGCTAATGCGTACTATAGACCTAGGAAAACTAGCCAAAAAGTTTTAATACATCAATCTCATGTAAGTTCCATTGTATCACCTTCTAGGTGTGTTATTCATATTGTTCTATAACCAGTTTTCTTTGTTGGCACTAAGTAAATCATTCTTCCTATTTGTGCGTAGTAATCTCATGAAAATTTCCATTTGCACTATCATTGCATTCTTTGATTAAAGACTTGTCTGGTTATACATGGGGTAGATTCCCCAATGCCTTTTTTTTCTCATTTACGTCTAAAATATGCAGAGATTGGTAGATACATGTGCAGCGTATTTTGCACTAGAAAGCATTTTATGACATCGTACGATGCACAAGTCAATTATGCTACTAACCCTACTTTGCTGCAGCTATTTTTCAGGACCTAATTCGGACAGTGTTGGCGGTTTCTAATGTTTGCTCTGAAAGCACTTTTTTTGAAGATAGGTGAGATGCCCAATTCATTCAAAGGACAAGGAAGTACAGAGTAAAGCGAATTACAGGAGACAACAGCCCCCCCAAACTCCACACACTACTACTCGAGCACAAGAGCCAACTAGGCAACCGCTAAGTCACTCTTAATCTTATTGACGACATCATCGGGCCAATAGTCCTTCTGCCGAAAAATGCGCGCGTTCCGCTCTTTCCAGATGTTCCAACAGATTGTAATGATGATACCATCTTCAATGCGTCTGACGACCGTACTCCCCGTGAGATGGTCCCACCAGTAACCCACGGAAATAACTGAGGGGCTGTCCACCTTTGAATACGAAAGAAAAGGAGACATCGCATGCCAAATTTGTCTGACAAAGGTACACTCCTAAAACAGATGGTTATGGTTCTCGACGCAAACGCCACAAAAGAGCACAAATAACGTTGCATGGCCACCCTCTAGCAAAAAGACGGTCTGCGGTGTGCAACCTCTAGCGGATCAACACCCAGAAAAAGAAGCGACACTTCCTCTGTACCTTTGCCTTCCAAATGCGGGCATAGTCATGTTCCTGTGACGAACCAAAGAACTGCAAGGAATAGGCCGAACTTGCTGAGTAGGACCCAGAAGCGGTGAACTTCCAATGCACCGAGTTTGAGATTCCTGGGCGGAGGATGATCTGGTTCACAGTCGACCAAAGAGCAATGAACTAGCGAACCTGGTCCGCAGTAGAGATTTTTTTTAAGGGCATCATCCACCGACCATCTATGAGCGCCTGCTGTATCGAAATTCGATCTCTTCTCGCAAGCCTATAGCAGTTTGGTGCCACCTCGCTGGGCGCCGAACCCTGTAGCCAAGGCGAGGTCCGATAATGAGCTCTGTGGCCGCTCGAAACAGCGTGACATCGATGTTTGGGAAAGAAATCATGCAATCAACCCATGGCTTTGACGGGGAATCCCAAACATGTCAAAGCCAACGAAGACGCAAAGCCCTACCAAACCGGGCGATATCCTTTACGCCGACCCCCCCAAACTCTTTTAGTCTGCAAACTGTTGCCCAATTTACCAGGCATTTGCCACCATGGCAATCCTGCTCCCCGGTCCATAGGAAAGCTCTCCTTATTTTGTCAATTTTCCTGATTGCCCACCCACTGAGCTGAAAAATCATAATTTAATAAACTGTCATTGAAGTGAAGACAGAGTTAACTAGGACCAAACGCCCTTCCTTGGATAGGAACTTTGCTTTCCAAGTCGCCAACCTACGCCTAATCCTTTCAATGATAGCCATTTCATCTTGCTTCCTAATTTTGGTGGGCTTCAGCGGCAAACCCAAGTAGGTACAAGGGAAGTTCTTAATTTGTGCCGGGATTTCTTCGTGAAGCCATTCCTCGGTCTGGTGGACACACCTAATCGGGAAAATCTCGCTTTTGGCCCAATTTACTGCCAGCCTAGTCGCTCCTTGAAAGATCTTGAAGATCTGGGTCAGCGCCTCCATCTAGCCCGGTTCTAGCCTGATCATGACCATTACATCATCCGCATAAAGTGAAACTCTCAATCTAGCCCGGTTCTGAGGTATTGGCTGAAAAACACCATTAACCTCGGCCAACTGTAGAAGCCTGGACAACGGCTCCATGGCTAAGATGAACAACATTGGGGATGGAGGGTCACCCTGCCTTAAACGCCTGTGGTGAACGATGGCTCTAGTAGGTGAGTTGTTAATCAAGACCTGGGAGGTGGCGTCTCTTAGCAGAATGGCCATCTAGTCTCGCCAGCGTTGGCCAAACCCAAAAGCCTGCAAGAGTTCGAGAATATATTCCCAACTCACTGAGTCAAACGCTCTCTGGATGTCCAGCTTCATAAGTAGCGACGACACCTTTTTCCTATGCAGGTGCTGCACACTCGAATGGACCCAAAGAAAGTTGTCTTGAATGGAACTACCCTTGATGAAAGCACTCTGAGCTGGGGAGAACAGATTTTCCAAGTGCCTGGAGAGCCTATTGGCAAGAATCTTGGAGAACAATTTTCCAAAACTATGCATCAAGCTAATCGACCTAAAAGTAGCAACAGATGGCTCGCCTTGCCCTTTAGGCAGGAGGGCAATGTGGGCACAGTTTAGATTGACAAAACCATCTGCCCTACAGTGCCACGGGTCCTGGAAAGCTGCCACCAAATCCACTTTAATGACGTCCCAGCAGCTTTTGTAGAAAAGTCCTATGAAACCGTCTGGGCCCGGAGCTTTCTCCGAAGGGAGATGCCTAATAACCTCATGGATCTCATCTTCTAGGAAGGGGGACTCCAAGTCATGTAGGACGCCACGCTGGAGTTGAAGCACATCCCAACTCAGGGTGTGCGACCTTTCCTTGTTGGAACCAAGGAGGACCACAAAGTGCGAGAGAAAGGCGTCCTCAATGTCGGAGGCCTCAGACACGACACCTTGGTCGGTATGTAAACGCGAGATCCTGCTACGACCCTGCTCCACCGAGACCATGGCATGAAAGAACTTCGTATTAGCGTCTCCATCAGTAATGAATTTGACTCTAGACTGCTACCTCTTCCTCATCCTTTCCACCGCGGAGAGACCTAGAGCCCTGTTCTTTAACGCTTTGTACAAGGCCAATTCGGGGAGCGAGAGCTCTCTAAGTTCCATCGCTTTGTCCAATCTGAAGATAACCTGAAAGCACTTTCCGCACCCTGTATAGCTTTGCCCACGGGAGGGGCATGGTGAACCTCTCATTTAGCACCGCCTTCAGCTGATTCAATCTCTTGTTCCCCCTCTTTCATGTGTAAGAATTGAGCAAGACTGTACAGCACGTCATTCGATGAAAGTTACTTCGGAACTACAAATCACTTAGAGTTTTGCTGTCTGAATGATCTTTTTAAATACTTTGGTTGTCATGTCTGCGGAGTGAGCCAAAACTACCTGTAAACAGGTTTAGCATAGATCCGTGAACCAGTTTCTTCCCTCATTTTGGTTGAACAGGTGAATGGGAAGAAACTTTACAGCGCTGGCCATGTTCTGCCATGCGTAGTAGAGATCCCTCTTCAGAGAACAACTGTTAACACAAACTGTTGATTGAATTGTGAACAAATTAGCTTTTCAGTGGTGCTGCTGTGATATTCCATAATTGGGCCTATGAAGCCCGGCCCATCCTTACGTCTAAAATACTCACTCTTGCTTTTTATTTGGTTTTTAGGTAACAGATGGCATCACCATACCTGGGACTTTGGGAAGTAGCACATCGTTTTGAGCACTCACTACCTCTGACTTTAAAACTAGTGAATATAGTTTTCACATGAGCTTTATGTTAGTAGTTGAGCTTTGTATATTTGAGACTTGTAGTCCTTTAGTGTTTTCTTATGTGTCTTTCGGTTAATAGAAATGGATATATATTCTTTGAATATAAACTGTTTGTCATGGATGTCATATAAACAGAGGAGTTGCTGTCGAAATTTAGAATAATTGGTGGAGTTAGTAGCATCCTAGGCTCTGGAGGAGCTGGGGTGTTACAGCTGCCTCCAGTTTGCAGTGAGCAGGCGTAGAATAGAACTTGCTTTCCTACTTTCTTTTGTCTCCTTTCCCTTTTGCAGGCACTCGAAGTGAACTTGGCATACATAGATATGCTCTGCGTCGGGCCCCAGCAGGACAGACGCCACCTGCTGCCATTATGCCTGCCCAAGGTGAGTCGGCACACTCATTTCTCTATGCTCTCTGCGCTAGCTGTTGACAAATATGACACTCTAGCTCTCTTTGCTGATTACGGATCTGGGTAAAACTAATCAGCCTGCAGCGTAGTGGCGTATTCTTTACTGCCCTGTGTTCGTGCGTTCGGTGCAAAATTTATTCAGGACTGCAGCGTAGTGGTACTTGACTAATCTCTCTCTGCTTGTGCGTCTGTGGTGCACACTGACGCCTGTTGCTGGGAGCTGGATCATGGCTCGTGAGATCCTGCTGTGATAATGCTGACATGTTAATTATTCGGTGATTGATCCCTGTGAGTGAATTGTGATTGTGACGAAGCAGGTGTCCGGGTGGCGGGTGCACCTCCATGGGGCCAAGATTGGTATGGTGTTGCCTCGGAACGCGTGCGGTGTTTTTGGTTGCTACGTTTGGATTTCTGTGTGTCTGATGTCGTGCAGCCTACCTCTGACTCTGCCGAATCTGCTGTGCTGCTGCTATTGCTAGCGTTTCACTCTGTCAAAATTGAATTTGAGAGTCTTTGAAAAGATGTTTAAATATTTTAAAAACCTAATTAAAAAATAGTTTTAGAATCTTTGAGATGACTACTAAAAGACTGAAAAAATTCATTACAAATTATTATATCATATAGTCTATATAAAAAAGATAAATTTTACTAAAGTGAAATGCTACGCTACGCTAAGCTGAAAAGAACAAGGCCCGGTTGTTGCTGTATAGGGAATGTCATACGGAGGAGCATGTTGGAACCTGGGAGAATAGACATGGCCCGTCCCATTGGGATAATGGTACATCTTCTGGTGCCCGGTGAGCATATGAAATTCTCGCCTTGCAAACATGGATGATCACCATTGCATAAGTTGCATTCAAAACATGCGGCATGCCTATGCTTGTATCTACTGTCCAAGTCGTTCTCTTGTTGCAATCAAGATAACACCAACCGTACGTGCGCGAGAAAGCATAATGTTCACTACAGGAATCGCAGTTTATGTGGACGGCCAAAAGCGTAATGTCGGCGGCCACAAAAGCCGCCGAGAAAACTATAATATATGTCGGTGGCATCAACAAGGCCGCCGACATAGACACCAGATGCCCCGCCAGCGAAGGAACTGGAGGTTTTCCCCTTACTCTATGTCGGCGGCATATATTAGGCCGTCGACATAGCCACCCACCACCCCGCCCAGCCGGAAAATTTGAAAATTTCCACCTCCCGCCACTTCATATGTGTCGGCGGCCCAACCGTTCCCGTCGACACAGGTCCTTCCCGGTCATGGCAGCTTCACGGCCTTAACGACGACATCCCAAGGTGGTCCCACATGGCAGAGGAGGCACGTGTATGCCATGTGGGCCCACAGTAAATGGCCGGGAGGCTGAAGAGGCATCTATGTCGGCGGCCTTGACTATGCCGCCGACATAGAGAAATAAAAAATAACAGGGGGCAATGCGGGGCTCGAACCCGCGCCGCGGGGAGCCCGCGCCTTGCCGCACGCTGTTATAACCAAGGGGAACGAAAGTTTTATACGCCATAAGGGCGGACTTATTCCTTTTATGCGTCATGAAAAACCTATCTCGGTGGCTACTAATATACCGCCGGCGTAATGAAAAACCTATCTCACTGTTGTGCCACGCGTCGCCCGGTGGAGCCCACCTGTCAGGTTGCCGTTAAACGGCGCGGGCCGTCGTGGGCTCAGCAATGTCGACGGCGGAAAAATGCCGCGGACATAGGTGGCCACTGGGGCAGGTTGCGCTGGATGGTGCTTTGTCGGCGGACCCGACGACAGAAGTGAGCTATGTCGACCACGAGGCCTCGGCAGCGCATTGTCGGCGGACATAGAGTTATGTCAACGGTATTTTGGGTTATGTGGTCGGCTTTTGCCGACCACACTGACCATGGTTCCTGTAGTGGTTCCTTGGCAGAGTGCATGCATAGTCTTGGCCAAAATAGAGAAAAATATTTTTTTTTATATTTTTTCCCAGAGCATGGCGATAAAATCAAAAACCGGATGATCACAGAAAGTTTGGTCCATCATAAAAAATTTGGATAAGATTACTTCAAATTTAGATGCGTGTAGATTATTTGTGATATTTTGGTTACCATACCTGTTGGAAGAAGAGGATTGCGGAATAGATTGTGTTGTATTCCTCTGAGTGGAGTATTTATAGTACATGAGATAGGCCGCCCTAAGGCCCAATATACTCTAACACTCGCCCGTAGTCTGAACGGCACTAAATGGTTTAGACTAACTGATACAAAGCAAACACACACTCCCCCATAGTCAAAACAAAGTGACCATCAAGAAGAAAGAACAACAGCAACCCAAGTATTGCATTACTCGCCCGCAGTCGGAACGACAGCGCGCACGTTCAGGCTGGACCAAAACTCAGTGAAGACCGTAGTTCGCAGCCCTTTGGTGAAGATGTCGGCGTACTGCGAAGACGTCGGGACGTGGAGAACGCGCACATGGCCGAGAGCGACGCGCTCGCGGACAAAATGTAGATCGATCTCGACATGCTTGGTGCGTTGATGCTGAACTGGGTTTGTCGAAAGATATACCGCGCTGACATTGTCGCAATAGACAATGGTGGCACGACGAAGAGGAGAGTGGAGCTCTTGAAGAAGTTGGCGTAGCCAGCACGCCTCTGCAACACTGTTGGCGACGGAGCGGTACTCAGTCTCGGCGCTGGATCGGGACACTGTGTGCTAGCGCTTGGAGGACCAGGAGATGAGGTTGTCGCCGACCAAGAGATGAGGTTGTCGCCAAGGAAAACACCATAGCCAGATGTGGACTTACGCGTGTCCGAGCAGCCAGCCCAATCAGCGTTGGAGTAGACCGTCAAATCAGCGGAGGCAGTCCGATGTAGAAACAGACCAAGATCCAAAGTGCCTTGTAGATAGCGCAGAATGCGCTTCAGAGCAGAGAAGTGAGGCTCCCGATGATCATGCATAAATAAGCACACCTGCTGGACTGCATAGATGATGTCTGGTTGAGTGAACGTCAGGTACTGCAAGGCCCCAGAAAGACTGCGATACAGAGTGGCATCGGTCACAGCGGCTCCGTCAGCAGAGAGTTTGGAGCCTGTGTCCACTGGAGTATTGCACGGCTTGCAGGATGTCATACCAGTACGCTCCAGGATGTCCAGGGTATACTGCCGCTGACAAAGAAGAAGACCACCATGCTGAGGCTGAACTGAAACGCCGAGAAAGTGACGCAGAGGCCCAAGATCCTTCAGAGAGAACTAGCGCTCCAGGGCAATGATCATCCGGTTGAGCAGGTCGTCTGAGGAGGCTGTCAAGACAATGTCATCCACATAGAGCAGCAGGTACACCATGTCAGCACCATGATGATTGATGAACAAGGAGGTGTCCGACTTAGCTTCAACAAACCCGAGGGAACGGAGAAAGGAAGCAATGGTGCTATACCAAGCCCGAGGTGCCTCCTTAAGACCGTAGAGAGACTTGCGGAGCAAACAAACATGATCAGGACAAGATGGATCCACGAACCCTGACGGCTGGGCGCAGTACACTGTCTCTGTGAGAGAGCCATGCAGAAAGGCGTTATTGACATCCAGCCGCCGGAGAGACCAACCTCGAGAGAGAGCCAGAGAAAGGACTGCCCTAATGGTGACTGGCTTAACAACTTGGCTGATGGTCTCATCAAAGTCAACCCCAGGGCGCTGAGTGAAACCCCAAATGACCCAACGAGCCTTGTATCTATCGAGAGAGCCATCTGCATGTAGCTTGTACTTGAAGATCCACTAGCCGGTGACAACATTTGCTCCAGGAGGACGCGGGACAAGGTCCCACGTGTTGTTGGCGTGGAGGGCCTCGAACTCTCTGGTCATCGCCTAGCGCCACTGTGGGTCAGCCAGAGCGGCGCGATACGACGTCGACGGGGGAGGCAGCGCTGAGACATGGAGATTCAGCCGGTCGCGAGGCGGGACAATAATGCCAGCCTTGCGACGCGTGACCATGCAATGAGCGTTGGTCACAGGAGGCGGAGGGGCCCCGCTGGCAGCAGCCTGAGGAGAGGATCCAACAGCGGCAGCGGAAACTGGTGCCATGGCCGGTGGAGGGACTGACAGGGTAGCGCTAGAAGATGGCACAACGCCAGTGATGGGCGACGCCGTCGAGGAGCCCCCGCTGGCAACAACCCGTGGCGAGAGACCAACGGGGGCAGCGGGAGTCGACGGGACGGCCGAAAGGATGGCACCGCTGGCAACAACCTGTGGAACGGGTCCAATAGGGGCAGCGGTGGCTGAAGGGGCTCTGCTGGCAACAACCTATGGCGGGGAGCCGACAGGGGCAACAGAGACCGACCGGGTGGCACCGTTGGCAACAACCTGTGGAGGGGATCTAACAGGGGCAGCGGTGCCCGAAGGCAGAAGCGTAGAAGGGAGGGCTCCGCTGGCAACAACCTGTGGCGAGGAGTCGACAGGGGCAGCGGAGACTGACCAGGTGGCACCGCTGGCAACAACCGGTGGAGGAGATCCAACAGGGGCAGCGGTGACGGCCGGCATTCATGCCGACGTAGTCGGAGTGGCCGACGTGACCACTGGTAGGGCAGAGACAACCGTCGTGGCAGGAGTGGCGGACGTGACCACTGGTGGCAGAGACGACCGTCGTGGCAGGAGTGGTCGACGTGACCACTGGCGGGGCAAAAGTACCTGCAGTGGAGGACGAGCGACGGACACTTATGGGCATAGGAGGAGGGCCGTCTGGCTCTAAGAGAAAGTCGAGATCAGGAGGAGTGGACGGGGTGGAGGTGCCAGAGGCGAGAGGGAAGCTCGACTGTCAAAAGTGACATGTCGGGAAATGATGATGCGGTTGGATGTGAGATCCAGACAGCGCCATCCTTTGCAGTGTTAGCTTAATCGGCCGACTAGGCCGCCTAGTCGCCGACTAGTCGCTAGTCTGCAAAATAACACGTCCTGCTACACTGTTCGTCTAGTCGGCCGACTAGTCCGACTAGTCGCCGATTAGTCGCTAGTCTACTCTTTAGCCAGTGGGTACCCGTCCTACTGCCGACTAGCGTCTAGGCTAACACTGATCCTTTGTGATCGGATGGATAACCGAGGAAAACACAAAGGGTAGACCGAGGGGCGAGTTTGTGCGGGGCAGTGCTAAAGAGGTTAGGGTAGCACGCACAGCCAAACACGCGGAGGTTGTCGTAGACGGGGTGTATGCGGTAAAGGGCAAACCAAGGAGTGGAGTGAGAGAGGGTGGAAGTGGGACGAATATTGATAAGGTAGGTGGCTGCGTGGAGAGCCTCGACCCAGAAGAAAGGGGGGGCTTGCCTGGAACATAAGGGAACGCATCACATCGTTGGTGGTACGAATGGCGCGTTCAGCCTTACCGTTCTGTGGAGAAGTGTAGGGACAGGACATGCGAAAGACAACGCCGTTAGTGAGAAAGAAGGATCGAGAGGTGGAATTGTCAAACTCGCAACCATTATCAGACTGGACACACTTGACAGTGGTGCCAAACTGAGTCCGAACCATGGGCAAAGAAATGAGAGATGGTGGGGAAGGTGTCAAACTTCAGGTGGAGCGGAAAGGTCCACATGTAATGAGAGCAATCATCAACAATTATGAGATAATACTTGTAACCGGAGACACTAGGAACAGGAGATGTCCATAGATCATAATGTATTAAATCAAAATTGTGAGCAGCTCGAGAAGCGGAAGATGCAAAAGGGAGACGAACATGACGACCAAGCTGACAGGCATGACAGAGGTGGTCGGAAGGATCCTTAGGACAAGGAATAGCAGAAGAGCTAGCTAAACGGGAGAGAGTCGCATGGCCTGGATGACCAAGGCGATGATACCAGAGAGAGGCGGTGGAGGTGCTGGTAACAAAGGCCTGGGAAGAAGGGGTGTAGGGTGGAAGGAGTAAAGGTCCCCGGAGCTATTGCACCTGGCAATGATGCGTCCGGAGTGAAGGTCCTTTACATACAGGCCTAATGGGTCAAACTCAACAGAGCACTGGTTATCTATGGTGAACTGATGAACAGAAATGAGGTTCTTGATGATTTGTGGGGAAACGAGGACATTATAAAGAGTGAGATCCCTAGCAGCTGTGGAAAATGAGAGATGATCAGTGGAGGTGACCGGTAGACGAGACCCGTTGCCAATAATGATATTGGTCGGGAAGGAAGGGTAGGGTGGGTGGGAAGAAGTGAGGTTACCAGTAGTGACAGTCATGTGCAAGGTCGCACCAGAGTCCATGTACCACTCTGCATGGTTAGGGGCCCACAGAGGTGCAGGAGTGGCTGTCGCAGTCAAAACGAGGGCTGACGACGATGTGGCGGGCTGCCTAGCAACGCCGTGGGAGAACAGCGGCAATGTGGGTAGGAGAGCACAGCGCCTAATGCCAACGTGCCCGCAAAGCACTCGTGGCAAAGACCGTGGCCGGCCGATGGTCCGGGTGCGATGGCCACCGGTGATGTGTGGGCGTCGTTGGGGGTGACGTTACCGGGAAGGATGAGGCCGACAGCACGGATGGCGGCTTGCACCTCGTCGGGAAGGCTTCGGACGGCGGCAACGATCTAGTCGGCGGCGGCGTCCACAAGTTGTGGGGTGGATGACGTCGTCAGATTGGCGACGAAGGTCACCGTGGTCGACGTCGTGGAGGGGGGAATCGCAGCTACCGCCGTAGTGGCGGTGGATGCAGAAGAAATTGGCGAGGGAGGGGGATCCGTCACCGGTAGATCAGCCATGGTGCGTCGTTGACGAGGAAGACGACGTCACCAGCAGCTAGGGAGAATTAGGGTTTGGGTTTCGTGATAGGCTTTGATACCATGTTGGAAGAAGAGGACTGCGGAATAGATTGTGTTGTATTCCTCTGGGTGGAGTATTTATAGTACATGAGATGGACCGCCCCCAAGGCCCAATATAATCTAACAATACCCATCAGTAATCAGTGATAACACCGTCCCAAAAAAAAGTAATCATTTATAACAGGCAAAAATTTCGGTGGTATAATTTTCCATGGTCTTCACAAGAGCATGAAAATGATAAGACTCGAAACATTTCTGTAGCACGGTTTATTTTTTTGCAAGTGAACGGAAGCAGGGATTACATAACCGAGCCGAGCCCAAAAACCGAGGGAGGCCCGGCTCGGCTAACCAGCCGGTTTTCGCGGTTAACCGAAAATTTTGAGGAAAAACCGGCCAGATTCAAATTTGAATTTAAAAAACGGTTTGGTCGGCTAGCCGACCGGTTTTCCCGGCTAGCCGACCGGTTTTCCCGGCTAACCGGTCTGTTTTACCAGAAAATAGAAAATTAGAGAAAAAATAGAAAAAATCAATTTAAAAATATGAAAAATTATAGGGATATATAAATATCAATTTGGCACTAATTTGGAACTAATTTTGCTGTCGAAAAAATTATAGGGACATACAAATGTCAATTTGGCACTAATTTGGCACTAGGGACATACAAAAATTATAGAAAAAATAGAAAAATTGCTACTAAGTCCTTTATTTCTACAAAATTTCGACAGCACCTCTCCTATAATTTGTTCATCCACTCAGCAGACAAAGAAACATAATTTACATATCTCATAACATATATTATATATCCACCATCTTATTATTTCATCCATAGTTCGCAACCCAAGATGCCATAGCGCTGAACTTTTCACCAAAAACTTACCTCAAGCGTATTAATCAGTAACGATGAATGGAGGGAGGAAGTGGCACGCCGGCACCTACAAATGAGACATAAAAAAATTACACATGCATGTTATAAAGAAATGGATGTAACTATGTAGTGAGAACAGAATATTACCGTTGTAAGTTCTATATATCAATAAAATCGAAATCCAGCATTAGGGTATGCGCTGGAGTAGTCCTCTTTAGACATGACTATTAGACCATGGTTGTTCATTAAGTCTATTTTAAAATCATCCCAACTTATCCCTGTGGTCTAGGCACTGTCTTGCCAACTTTGATATAGAGCTGCATAATAATCTGGCATTTCCCATTCATATATCCTCCTCATTTGTGGATTTGGTTCAGGATATGGAGCGGGGGAGGACAAAAATTATAACCCGGATAAGTACCACTCGTAGAGTTTGAGCTTTCCTGGTCCTGCGGGTTGTCTTGCTTGCCCCTTCTAGACGTGGAGGACCTGGGCCTAGTGACTCTCTGCGAAATAGGAGGTGAATCTTGTCAGTAGAATTTGGTCACAGGATGGAAGCTTGGTTCGTTACCACCCTCGCCATCATCCCCGTCATCAGCCCCACCCTGACCATCCCCCCGTCATCATCGTCACCATCGCCATCACCCCCGTCACCCTCGCCATCATCCCCGTCATCATCCTCCCCATCATCTAAGGAGGAACTGTCATTTGATTCTTGGTACAAGGGACTTTTTGCTATCTCTCCCTCATTTTCATCACTATCCTCTTCATCATCATCTTTCGTGGGTAGCCTCTTCCCCTTTGCCTTCTTCGATAAACGCGTGATAGGAGGAGGCAAGCGAGTCTTTCTCTTACCAATGTGGGTGTCTCCCACATTCTCCTCAGCCCACTCGTCTATGCTTTTGCCCTTGGTCTTTTTCTGAATAGTATCTGGATCTTCTAGGTTAACGATAAATGTTGATGGCAGTGGGTTATCAGTGTCAGTGTTGTCCTCATCTAAAACTGAAGTAGAATTTAACCTACAACAAAAGTAACAAACATACCATGCAAATTAGATTTTCATATGACCTATGCTAGAATTTATGCTAGAATTTAGGCTAGAATAATTTGACATATGTCCGTACCTTCCATTCTCCAACCAATCGAACATTGGGCTGTTCCTGCCTGCAATTGAAAGGTGTAAGAGTTGGTCTGCAGGGTCATATTCTATCTCCCTCCGCAGAATTTTTACCCGCTCAAGACAAAGTCTTGAGTTGTAACAAACGAAAACAAGCTGGTGGAGCTTGTTATATCCTAATTTGTTGCGGGGCTTCGTGTGAATGAAGACGATGGTGCTCCAATTTCTCTCACATCCACTAGAGGACGCGCACTGACTCACGAGCTTCTTGGCAAGTTTTTGAAGCGTTGGCGTGTCAGTGCCAAACATGCTCCACCATTGCCCTACACGGAACAACATCCATTGGTAAGCAGTCTGCTCCACCATTATTGTAGAATGGTAGATCGCAAATCACAATTACTTGGGTTAATTTTTTTATGTATTGCTATTTGATAAGCAGTCTGCCCACCGAAGGAACCACCATTTCTCCTCCACATATCTGCCTCCACCAATGCTTGGGCAGCGATAACACTGTCTGTCATTCTATCAAATGCCTATCGCAGATCTGCTAGCATGGTTTTAGTAGTGCCCCTACTGAAGTGGAGGGCTGGGCTCAAAGCCGTACCCGCATAGAAAAAATACACAATTTAATAATGGATATCTAGTATTACACAATTTAGTAAAACAATTCAGTACCAACCTGCCCCAATATAAGTGTCATACCCCACATCTCCAAACCTGGTATCAACAACCCTTAGGTAGTGCGTGCGGTCGGGCTTTTGGATGTCTCTGTACATCCATTTACGGACATCACGGTACATTGGTGGCACGTTGCATATGGATGAAAACTTGTCTTGTTCAACCATACGGAGAAAAGCATACAACTATTTCCACTGAATCGGTGCACTCTTTAATCCTAGCCCACCAACATAGATCTGATAAAATTCGATGTGTATATTGTCCGTCCTCAGACTGGCAGTAAGAGGTAGCCTGGAACTCTGTACTTGCCATCCATTTCATGAAGGCACTCTTATGCTTCAAAAAGCTCGCTAAGAAAATATAGTTGGTGCCAAATCTAGTTGCGTTCCATTTAGCTAACTCTCCGCCAATGGCTTGTTTCATCATAGCATGAAGCTTTCTAGAGTTATATAGCCATCGGCATATCCTCTTTGCACTATCAATGATTGCTTTATTTTTAGAAAATTCCCCAGTATCCTTCAGCATCAGGTTGATAGTGTGAGCCAAACATGGTTGTTAAAGATAGACAGGTATTTCTTACTCAATTTCAAGCACGCCGCCTTGTAGTTGGCACCGTTGTCCGTGACAATCTGGACAACATTCTCCACCCCTACCTCCAGCACCACTTTGTGTATTGTCTGCATGAAAAATGTCCACATTAAATAGACGGTAATAGAGCGTAAAACAACAACAAAATATACAAAGTATACCTCGACGAGGATTTTTGTGTCCTGTGTCTGGTTTGTTGCATCTACTGATTTGTAGAAGTAAGTTGTGCCATTGCAGTACATCATGAAGTTTATGATGCTCATACCAGTCGGCCCCGTCCAAGAATCACACATTACAGTCACTCCATAGTGACCCCAATCTTGTTTCCATAGTGGCCCCAATCTTGTTTCCACACGTCCATCTCTCTTGTTATCTCGGTCTCCTCATAATCTAAGTATATTCCATCAATATCCCGACCGCTTGGTGATTGCACCGTCTCTCCTACACATGCAACATATGGCAAAGTATGATTAGTTGCCAACAAAGTAGTGCATAAAGTAGAAAAAACAATTTTAACTTTTTTACCTAATCTTTGTGTCTCCCTTACGGCAGAGACAAAATAAGGACTATCGGCTTTCCTCCCAGGAATGCCGGACGCGTGAAACCATCTAGCCCACCCCATGCCAAGCAAACGTTTCGCCTTTTTGCCTTCCTGTGAGAACCTCCCTCTGTCAATTCTTGGCTGAACCGTGGGGGAGGCATCAATAGGTCGAGTTTTCCTTTGTGAGCTTGATTACGAGAACATTTGCCGCAGCTTCCCTAGTTTAGGCTCAGGTTCACGAGCACCACCCCCACTTTCACCGCCATGCTCATACCTTTCTCCTGCCCGCGTCCTAAAGTCTGACTCCATCCTCGACGCAGCCATGGTCCGCTCATATTGCTTTTGCTCGTTGTAACCCCCTGTGTACTGCTGCTGCCATCCTTGTCCACCATTCCCACTCCCAAATATTCCAAGATCATATGTCGCGAAACCCCCTGTGAGTGGGTGTGACTTGGGGCGTGGTGCTCCACTGTCATCACCCGGTATGCCCTGCCAACCGCCTGCACCACTGCCATAACCCCCGTAGTGGTGCCCCTGCTCCTGCCAACCGCCTGCACCACTACCATAACCCTCCACGTGGTGCCCCTGCTCCTGCCAAGCCCCTCTACCACTCCCTGCCGATGCTGCAACTTCTTACAATCTAAGTCGCTCTCTTGCTTTCTCGGTCTTTTTTTCTACGGTTCTATCCAGATACCGTCGAAAGAAGTCCCTCACCTCTGGAGGGACTGATCCACAAGGTTTCACATTGCTGCCACGACCAGCCAAGTGGTGCTTAAATCTGCTTGCGCCGCCTCCCACTTTTGTTTCTTTGCAGAAATTGCATTTGAATCCCGCTTTCACTTTATGACCATACTCCCAAACCGGATCGCTAGATTCATCCGCCATTTGTTCAACGTCTCACTGTATGGCAACACAAAATCTCTTCGTATCGTAATAACAAATAATAAATATGCTAAAATCATAATCTTTACCTAACCCTAACACTAGCAGTGCATTTATCAAATAAAAAACAAATCGGGGGGAGGGGGTTGCCATGGCCCTGGCCACACAGAGGGCTAGCCGACTGGCTAGCTTGGCTAACCGCTGGCGAAGGACGGCTAGCCGCTGGCGCCTTGCCGGCCAGCCACTGGGCTCACGCCCAGTGTTGTCGCCATACCTCGACTAACCGCTCAACCGCGCCGATTAACCTCGCCGAACGACTGGCTAGCCGCCCGAATCGGCCAATCCTCTCCAGCCGCTCGATCCGCCGGCTAACCGCTCGATTTTGCCGGCTAGCCGTGGGGCTGGGCGCTTAGGAGGGGAGATGAGCAAAGGGAGACTGAGGACTGGGGAAAGTGGGGAGGCTGGGGTGCTCGGTCTGTAGTGTCGGACTGTCGGTTACGGGTAGGGGAAGGATCGGAGGAGGCAGGTCATATATATGGCATATTGGCATATTTTTCCTTTATTTATTTATTTATTTTTATTCATATCAAACGAAAAATACATGAAAATTTTGAATTTTCAAATTCTGTTCAGCCAATAGTCATATAATAATGTTTACTATTTTATGGAATTTTCAGATTTTTTCACGAATTTCTAAATTTGAACCAAATTTGGATTTAATTCAAACCTAGCCGACAGGTTTTTCAAAAACTGACCCGGACCGGTTTACCAGTTAACCGTGGTTTTCGTTCGGTTAACCGCGGTTTCGTTTTCCGTGGGCCTAAGTATTAGAGTCGCATCAAATGCGTGCTGCTTTGTTCCTTGCAAATGCACCCTCAACATTGGAGCTTCCTTTTTATTTCTCTGTGCGTGCTAATTGGAACACGAGAGCTCTGCAGAAATCTTAAAAGGGTAAACAATCCAGTTCCTGTAACAACCAGACCAAAACAGCAAAACTGTTGTGTCCAGTATTTCTATACCAGTTTCTTGCATCATCATGTACATGTGTAGCCATGTAGGCATACAGCGGGGGAGGCCGATGCGGAGTGGATGAGGGGGAGGCGCCGGGACACGTGGCGGATGGGGGAGGATCCTGTCGGGACGGGGGCGGGACGGGATCCCGTCCCCTAGTCGCCCCCGAAAACCAACCCGGACCGGTTTACCGGTTAACCGAGGTTTTCGTTCGGTTAACCGCGGTTTTGTTTTCCCTGAACGGAAGACATGTAAGCTGTGAAACACATGCAAGTACTACGGTACGTAAATATAGCTCTGTACAACGAATCCAATCGCCGCCGCCTCCTCGCCGGCGCTTACCGGACGGCCGGTCATCTCTTCCAGCTCCGGCTCCGGGCGAGGGGGTCGATGCCACCGACAACCCACGTCTCCTTGGCGATGTCTATTGACAGCTTGAGGAAATCCGGCGCTGTGCTCATGAACACTAGCTCGTCTCTGTCCTCCTCTGCACCGTCGTCATCCGCGGCGGCGGCGGCGGCGCGTCCCATGTCCTGTTCCTCCTCGCCGGCCGGTGGCTCCTCTGCTGTTCGCCTCGCCAGCCCCTGCGCCGGCGCTGACCGGCACCGCATGAGCAGCAGCGCGTTCGGCGGCGGCACGACCGGCGACTTGGAATTGGAGCACTCGTCCGTCGCCTCGTTGCTCCGGTGAATGGTGATCGCCTTCTTCTTCGTCCTGCTCCTCGTCGTCTCCGGAGTCTTGCTCCTGGGGTTCTTCGGTGCCTTCCAGCACCATGAGCCACTTGGAGAACACGCTCGCGGTGACGCTGCTGCCGGCGGTGGTCGATTCCGCTTCTTGCTCCCCCGCTTCGCCGTCGTCGACGTCGTCTTCCGTCGAGGGGTCCACCGCGCCGTGGAGCGACCCTAAGCAGCGTGTCTTGAGCCGGAGGCTCTGGAGCAAGCCGCCGAGGAAGGGCAGCGCGTCCCTCCTGATCCCGACGGCCTCGAGCCAGCTCACCTTCTTCCTCTGCTCGCGCAGCCGCTCGATCTCCTCCACCACAGTGAGCCAGCTCCTGCCACCGCCGCCGCCGCCATCGCCTTCCTTGCCGCTCCTCGCCGCCGCCACCCTCGCCTTCTTTGGCCGGCCGACCTTGATCTGCCCGGCGCACGTCACCTTGGGCGACTGCAGCTCCTCCTCCTCCTCGACGCTCAGCTTCGCCTTGGCAGAGCCCCGGAACAGGGGACTCCCACGCGCACGCCCTCTGCCGCCTTCGCCACTGGCGGCGGCGAGATGTCGCCGGCGCGCGGCCACTGCCTTGTCCAAGGTCGCCCGCGACGGGCTGCAGATCGGCTTGGGCATGAGCGCCAGGTGCTGCCGCGCGGGGAAGCAGACCAGCAGGTCGGTCGTCGCCGTCGCTCCTCCCTTGCCGCCACCTCCGGCGGCCGCCTTCTTCTTCTTCATCTCCCCTTCCGGCAATGGTGGCGCGGCGGCCCAACAAGCTGGAGCACGCAGCAATGGAGGCAAAGGTGGTAGCGGAAAGGAGGGGGGAGGAGGAGGAGGAGGAGGCGGCGGCGCTTTAAAAGAGAAGAAAGCGCGGGCATGATGCAGCTTTGCATGATATGGTGGCTAATATTTGGCAAGATGAGTGTCGAGGGCTCGAGGCTCATCGGCTATTGATAGATGGCATTATAAAATCCAACGAGTTCGACATTATCTTCGGGGTTGGGCTAAGCATACCAGTGGGATGCTTAAAAAAGAGAAGAAACAAATTTGCCAAAAAATTGAGGAACTTGATAAAAAAAAAAGCAGAGAATGGGTTATTAACTTCTCAGGAAGTAGAATTTAAACACTTTCTTTCTAATCGATTAGCTAATTTATTAAGGGAGGAAGAGCTTAAGTGGTACCAAAGAGCAAAAACCAAATATTTACTTGAGGGAGATAATAATACTAAATTTTTTTCATATGATTGCAAATGGTAAGCATCGTAAGCAACGTATCTTCCAGCTTGAACAAGAAGAGGGAGTTATAATAGGTGATCATCAATTAAAGAAATATATCACCCAATATTATAAATGGCTTTTTGGCCCATCAGAGGGCAATCATTTTTCTATGATTGAGTCTCTCCGAGATGATACCCCTTAGGTGACTAATAGTGATAATGAGTTGCTGACTTCAAACTTTTTAGAACAAGAAGTAAAAGAGGCCATTTTTCAAATGGAACATAATAAGGCCCCAGGTCCTGATGGCTTTCCAGCAGAATTTTATCCGGTTTTTGGGAAGTCATTAAAAATGATCTTTTATTACTTTTTGAGGCGTTCCAACAGGACAATTTTTTCCTAGATCGTCTTAATTATGGGGTCATTACATTGGTAACAAAGGTGGCAAATCCCATTAAAATTCAACAATACAGACCTATTTGTCTTCTTAATGTTAGTTTCAAGATTTTTACAAAAGTTGGAACTAATCGTATTAAGAAAATTATAGGCAACGTGGTGTCCAACACAAATTGCTTTTATGCCTAGTCGAAATATTATGGAGCGTGCGGTTATTTTACATGAAACTATTCATGAGATGCACTCTAAAAAATTAAGTGGGGTTATTTTAAAGTTAGATTTTGAAAAGGCTTATGATAAGGTTAGGTGGTCTTTTCTTCAACAAGGTTTACGGATGAAAGGTTTTTCCCCTAAATGGTGTAAGTGGATAGACAATTTTGTCTCTGGTGGGAGTGTGGGTATCAAAATTAATGACGATGTAAGCCCTTATTTTCGGACTTGGAAAGGCTTACGTCAAGGAGACCCTTTATCCCCTATTCTTTTCAATATAGTGGCTGATATGTTGGCTATTTTTATTAATCGTGCTAAGAAAAATGGTTTTATTAAAGGAGTGGTTCCGCATCTTGTGGAAGATAGGTTATCTATTTTATAATATGCTGATGATACTATTTTGTTTCTGAATCATGATTTAGCATGTGCCAAACACCTTAAATTAATTTTGGCTGTTTATGAGCAGCTTTCGGGTCATAAAATTAATTTTCACAAGAGTGAGATTTTTTGTTTTGGTGAAGCCAAAGAATGTGAAAGTTTTTATACACATCTCTTTGGTTGTGAAGCTAGAGCATATCCCTTTCGATATCTTGGTCTACCTATGCATTACCGTAAATTGTGGAATGCTGATTGGAAAGGTGTGGAGGATCGGTTTGAGAAAAAGTTGAGTAGCTGGAAAGGAAAACATTTATCTTCAGGGGGGAGATTAGTTTTGCTTAACTCAGTTTTGAGTAATCTCCCAATGTTCATGATGTCCTTCTTCGAAATTCCTCGCATAATCCTTAAAAAATTGGATTTTTTTAGATCTAGATTTTTTTGGCAAAGTGATTCTCATAAGAAGAAGTATAGACTTGCTAAATGGCATATCATTTGTCAACCTAAAGAAAATGGAGGTTTAGTAATTACAAACCTAGACCTTCATAACAAATGTCTTCTTAGTAAATGGTTATTCAAGTTGGTTAACGAAGATGGGTTATGGCAACAACTTCTTTATAAGAAATATCTTCCTAATCAAACTTTGACTCAAGTTCAAAGTAAGCCAGTGGATTCTCATTTTTGGAAAAGTTTGATGAAAGTAAAGGAAGTTTTCCTTTCGGGGGGATCTTTTGAGTTCCATGATGGAGCTTCTATTAGATTTTGGGAAGATATTTGGCTGTGGGGATGACTACACTTAAGGGTCGGTACCCCCGCCTTTTTTCAATTGTTAATAGAAAGCATGCAACAATTGCTGAAGTTTTTAGTAAAAGACCTTTTGTCGTTTCTTTCCGTAGGTTTTTGGTTGGCCAAAATTTGGTTAGCTGGCACAATTTAGTGTCTTGACTTTGTGACATTCAATTGAGTCAACAACAAGATAGATTTATTTGGAGACTTCATAAAACTGGCCAATTTACTGTTCATTCGATGTACCATTGGCTGACAAACCAAAATGTTTGTTGTACAAATAAGTTTTTGTGGAAGTTAAAGATTCCCCTCAAAATTAAGATTTTCCTTTGGTTTGTAGGAAGAGGGGTTATTTTCACAAAAGATAATCTTGGTAAAAGGAATTGGATAGGGGATTTAACTTGTAGTTTCGGCAGCAAGAAAGAAACTATCCAGCATTTATTTTTTGATTGCCACACAGCTAGGTCCATTTGGCATTTCATCCATATTTGTTCTCGGCTTGAGCCACCCACTCAACACTAGTTTTATGATCAATAACTGGCTTTCCAGGCTGACACCTAGTCTAAAGAAACATGTTTGGGTGGGCGTGTCTTCAATATTATGGTCTATATGGCTTTCTCGGAATGATATTGTTTTCAATAAAAAGAAAACTATTTCTTTTATTCAGGTTATATTCAGAAGTACTTACTGGTTGCGGCAATGGGCGTTGTTCCAAAAGGATGATGACAAGAAGATGTTTCAACAAGTTTGCCAGACTATGGAGGTGGATGCTATGGCGGTCTTCTTTCAAAATGGTTGGCGCTTTAATAATAGAATATCGCTAAGTTGAAGACTTTCTTGGTTGTTTTTCACGTATGTCTTTTATGTGGTTTGTTGGTTTTGTAATGACTCTATTTGTATGACACCTTTAGGCCGTGTACATCTTCGGATGTAGAGGCTGGATTATTTACTTTATCGAAAAAAAATGATGCAGCTTTGCGCTCACTTTTGTTGGTTGCTCCCTCCCCGTAGCATTGCATTGCATCGCATTGCAGCATTCGTACTGTCACATGCTGTAGCTCTTGCTGAGCCACTCTGTTAGGTCAGCCGTCCTCTGCTCTTGTCCTCTTTGCATTGATGTCTCGATGTGTCTCTGTTTGGTTTTCACTGCTGCAACTTAGAGCATCTCCAATGGTATAGCCAACTACTAGCTATAAGGAGTGGACATGTCATCTATAGATAGCTTATAAATAACCTCTCCAATGGACTAACTATAGCACTAGCTATAAGATTAAATATAGGCTCACATGTAATAGATGGCAAGTGCATTGGAATCAACTATAGACTGACTACAAGTTAGTAGCTAGCACACTCTTCTTCTCCTCCACATAATCAAAAAGCTGAGTTGGACTTCTTATAGCTAGCTTACATGGCACCATTGGAGATGCTCTTAGGACCAACTGACATGCCTGAGCTGAGACAGGCAGCTCCAGAGTATGTACTCGGCACTGCAGTTCTGTCTTAGTTCTATGGGGCTGCCACGTAGGAAGAAAGCCCTCTCTCTATTGGTCGCTTGATCTTGCATCGAGATCTGTGATTGGTCCCAACGGGTGGCCTTCTCGTGTGGTTATGTACTCTAATCATACGTTGAGATTAGACCTGTTTATGGACAGCCTGACCCGGCCGGCCCGATCGATGCACCGGGCCAGGCTCGGGCCTCAATCTAAAGCCTGGCCACCGGGCCGGGCCCAAGACTAGGCCCTACTTTTCTGCAAATTAAGCCATGACTGGGTCGGGTTGTTTGCGGGAGCCAGGACCGGACTGTTCCAAGCCCGGCCTGAAGCCCGGCCAGACCCGCACGATGATCAGGTCTAGTTGAGATTAGTAAGATCATGATCGAACAAACTACAATGGGCCGTTCCAAAGTGGAGAGTGTCTGTACGTTACATTTTTTATAGGAAAATTTTGATGCATCACACTGTAAAATCACATGGTTTTACCTATGGAATCGCTGGTTCATATGTCAATGAGGCATGGAGTAGTATATGATAAAGCTATGAATTTTAGGGTGACTGGTTGTTGCTGCTCCTTTTTAAATGTTAAAATTGATGGTAGTTTTGAATCCTACTTTGGGTTCTTGCTCAACCTGCTTGTAAAAGTATGCAGTATTATGGTATCGAGTTGCAGGCCATTGACACCACCTAAACATCTGTAGATGATGGGGATGGACGTCGTCTCGACTCTCGAACCTTTTCATTACAAAATTGACATATGATTGCTACTACTATACGTACCTAAGGTCGGTGTCATGTTGTTTGAACTCGGAATTTTCTGAATCGAGAACAAAGACGCCGCCAAATTAAACTTAGCTTTTAATGTGCATGCAGCTCTGAATGTGCTAATTTTTTATCTTTAGAAATTTGCTGCTCTCCACTCAGTTTCCGTAGGATTATCATATTGTACCTTGCCTTCTAAGATGTGATCCGGTACTTGCACCACTACAATTTGCAGGATGGTTTTGTTCCGTGAGTTACCTAATTGAGCACCTAATCCACCGACCGGTGGATCGATGAAATGTTTCTTTGGCAAAACTCAGTTTGGCCTGTACTTTACCTTTTCCATTATGGATTATTAACTCACTTTCATGTTCAGTTGTTCACCCTACCCTTCGAGTCCTAGCTTCTGCACCATGAGCATCTCTTCTTAATTTTTCAGTGCCTTGGCCTGCTCAACTAAACATATAAATCTATACTTATTAATTAACCCAGCATAAGGAGATGATGAGTAGGATATCAGATGCTTTGTAACTTGACTTGGTGGTGTTATTACCTAGAGCTACTTGATGCATCTCGGTATCATCATGCTAATTGTACGTAGAACAAGAGTAGCTCATGAATTGGCCGGATGGAAACTTGATGTGATTTTTCTTTGAATATGCTACCATATGCTTTCTAGTACTGACTACCCGGTGGTTTGCAGCTAAGCATTACCGGATGACACCTAAAGGAGCACAAACTGTCCAGCTTTGGCACTCCCTTAATTGACCTGTCCAACTTTACCAACCAATCTTTCCCCCAACATGGAGGTGTGAGAGCAAGCAGTAATTTTCTAATCTCAAGATGCTACCTTTCTTCTGGTTAATTAATTATACTTCATTCTGTGATCATGGATTAAACGTCAATGGTGGTTATCGCTTATCATGATCACTTTGTTTTGAAAACCATGGTTTGGGCAAAACCATGGTATTTTTGGAGTATTGAAAACTCCAATCCAAGCTAAAGTTTTCACTTCTCTTCTTTACTTATGGTCAATACTTTGGTAAAAAACTTTAGAACCAAACAGTTCGTAGTTCCAAGGAATACCATGGTTTTATTGAGATTTGGTAAAATCATGGTATTTTGGTAAAACAATTAGCAAACCATATTATTGTAAAACTATGGTTTTAAAAAACTTTGCTTTCAAACAGGGCCTAAGCCATATTTATTGCAGAGTAAAATTTTCCAGGATCTTAAGCGTTGGCGTCTTGGCGATGGCCGATTTCGTTGGCGATGGCCGATTGCAGTAGTATATATGATCTTAAGCGTTGGCGATGGCCGATTTCGGAGTAAAATTTTCCCATATTTATTGCAGGATCTCTCTGTTATCTTTTATTATTTTGGAGTTTAACTTTCTGTGTGAAAAATTCTTTATGTGAAATTCCTAAATTTGCAAACGGGCATGAGATAGTCATGTATGTACATTAACCATCTAAGCCAGCAAGAAAGGAAAATCAACCATCGGCCATCGACAACGCTTAAGATTAATCATTCTGCAGAAATGTACTCAGGGATCACCATCTGTCATAACATTATCTATATTCTATATTGTATATAGATTGTAGAGAATATATGATATATTATGGCAAACGTGCACCGGCAGTGAGGTTTGCTGATGCAACTGCATGCTGGTTCATCGAATTCAGTGGGTAGGCAGCTAGGCAGGCCTTTTTGCTGCTACTGCTAAATTTGTTAAGCACTGTGGTACTGTATGCAGTTGTATAAAGGCAACATAAAGAGCACACTAATGTAGGCACTGGTTGGCTCATGCACGGAGAATTATTGGGACCAACCAAGTCACCACCTTAGCAAGTTCAACTTCAAAATACTACTGAATTATACATGACATAGCCCGAGATTTCAGCAACATTATTGATACTAGACCCTGGGCGCGGCTGAACCAAAACCAAACTTAGGGCATGCCCAATGCTACCTCTTTTTTGCCCCTATTTAGCAATCAAAGTAGGGTGGGTAATAAAATATAAAAGAGAAAAATGAAGAGGGAGATAAGGTAATAATTGAAAAGTGGATGAATAAGGATGAGATAGGAAAAATAGAGGTGGTATTGGACATGCCCTTATGATTTGATTGGTATCAGTAGTTCTCGTTGCTCAACCATACGGTTTTTTTTTTCAGCATTTGGTTTAACAACTAATCGTCGGTGTTGCTATATAATATGAATTTATAAAAAAAAGCCCAAATATGATGGAGCAGAGCTCTACCCTGTCGTCGGATGCCTTGGCCGGAGCAGAGCGGCAACCAGACTAGCCCATCAAGTCACCTCACGGGATGTGTCACCCCTTCCATACCAGTTCATCACTGTCAGCTGATCCATGACAGTGATACTTTATCACCACCAATTCTTAAGCCTAACAGTGCGGGAAATTATATCCCTGCACGGGTGATTTGGCACGAACATTTAGGGATTGATCACTGCCCGTCTGCCCGCTTAACTCACAAACCGGCACTAACCATATAGTCATCACTGCTGGTCGGTGGCTTCAACCAATAGTAATATTGTAAGACCAAGGACCCCATGGCCCTTTGGGTTTCGGAGATTGATGACAGATTGATGACATGTGTCCAAGCGCTGCAAGATTAAGGACCTTTATTTGCTAGTTCTTCTGATTTCTTGTGTGCGTGTTGGCGTGATCGAGACGTCGGTGCAGGTCTTCTCTGGCAGTTGGGTCCCACAGAGCACTCCGAGTCTACTGATCTTATCCCTTCTAAGTGACTGAGAGGTGCCAGGTGTCTGGGTTCGCGAGGGTTCAAGCAGATTCGGGAGTGGACAGGTGTCCGGAGGGTTTCGTAGCCGCTAAGTCTCAAAGTCAGATATTTTCGTTCGGTGCGAAACTTCCCGCCTAAGCCTCCAAAAGTTTCCGCTGAGTCCACAAGTTGACAAACATGGTGCAAGACCCGAGGCGTGGCATCGAGAGGGGTTGTGAGAGCCTAAGTCCAAAGGGGCACAAGTGTCAACCCCATCGGACAGCGTCCGACGACCATCGGACTGCGTCCGATGAGCTGAGAATAAGCCAGCGACTAAGTCCCTGAAAACACACCCCACTGTTGGACGTAGTCCGACGACCTTCGGACAGCATCCGATGAGGTTGACTGTAGTCCATCGGACGGCGTCCGACCGTCACCGGACAGCGTCCGACGGCTGTACAGACCAAGCCACCAGCCTCCAGCCAGCACCTAAGTGGTTCATCGGACAGCATCCAACGGGCACTGCTAACCCTAGTCCGCAGCGACAAAGTGCTCCATCGGACTGCGTCCGACGACCACCGGACTGTGTCCGACCAAGGCTAGAAAAACCGATCTGACTTCATCGGATGGCGTCCAATGACCGTTGGATGGCGTCCGACGGACCGATCTGAAACTCGGAGGATGAATTAGAGCCAGCCACCTGTCCTATCTCGAGGGTTCCGAGTGGGGGTCTATAAAAGGCAACCTCCAGCTCGTGCGGGACTTGACAGAGTTCATTTGGCTTCCACCCAAAAGCCTTTGCCCCCAAGGAGAGCCTCTCCCATGGTGCTTCCACCCAAAAGCCCCATGTGTGCTTGAGATTGAGAGGGAGAAGTGAGAGAGAGGGGGAGAAGAAGGGGAGAAGAAGGTTCTCCACCCCGTCCTCGTCTCTGTCCATCCATCCCCAGGTATGTGGTGAGGTGTGTGTGGTCTCTGTGGTCTCCGGGTGCTCATGTGGGATTTCTTTTGCCGGAGCCACGCCGCCGTTGAGTTCTTCATCGTCTTCATCACCAACTATCACAAGCCGCAAACCCGTCCTGTGTGGGCGGTCACCTCTTGCGTAGGGGTGCTTCATCTTCGTGTGTCGGAGAAGTGTAAAACTCGTCCTGTGTGGGCGGTCACCTCCTCGTGTGGAGTGCTTCATTTTCGTGTGTCGGAGAGGTGCTAAATCCATCCTATGTGGGTGGTCGGTGCCCTGTGTGGGTGTCGGAGGGTGCGAGGACTTCCGCGTGTGGGAGGACTCGTTGCTTGTGATGGTTTGGAGCTCACCTGACATGTGTTGGTGAAGAGCTACCACGAGTGGATTGAGGATTAGGGACGAAAGGGTCCCGGCTTCTCTGTGTGAGAAGTTTCCTTAACGGAGACGTAGGTGTTCTGTGTGAACATTGAACTTCGGTAAAAAGCTCGGTTTGCACCTCTGTCTCCTTTACATTCCGCATTTAATTTCTGCACTTGTCGATTGAGTTTGCCTGAGCAACCCTTCATGGTTGTCTATTGAGTTGTGCTTCCGCTCGTGTGCAACTAGTCAATTCCGCTTGTGCTCCGGTAGTTGTAGGATTTGGTAGCTAGCTTGGGTACCTAAATTGCTTAAAGTCCGACAAAATTACAAAAAGATTTTAATTTGAGGCTAATTCACCTCCCTCTTAGCCGTAGATCCTTTCAAATGTAGCACTTTTGGTTACTGGCTCAAGCTAGCAGTAATAACCATTATCACTACCGGTATCACCACCGATTGGTTCGACCCACGTCCAAAAAATCAATTGTGGCCTGAAGAAACGGTAGTGATGTGCGAACAAATCATCTTCCTCCTAAAGTGTTTCATCATGTTCATTCCCCAGTCTTGGTGAGCACAGATCCTTGACATTCAACCGGCGCATTGAATATCTTACCTCGGTGGCCTTGCTTCGAACGTCCCGACGCCGCCCCTTCTCCTCGTTGCTATATATGTGCACGACTGCCTCTACCACTGCATCCCTAACCCTTTCCTACCTTCGTAGCTTCCCACCTCCTCCATGGCTCCTACGCACCAGCCCCACCACGGCGCCATAGAAGAGTCCTCTTCCACCACCATCATCGCATCCACCTCGGTGACATGGCGTCATCTTATGTGGCATCGTTTGGCCCTACCCTTGCCTAGCGTGGTTAGGTCCACCTCGGGGTCATCGTCTCGATCGCAGCGCCTCAGCCGTATCAGTGGCATCGTCGTTTTTGCGACGCGGCTCTTCCTACTCCACCTCCACCACCATCTTCTCCTTCTCCTGCCCGCCAACGGCTTCATCGACGACGATGACGGGTGGTGCTCTTGTTGTTCGAGCATCCCCCTCCCCCAGCATCTATAAGTTAGTGGAATATGGCTTTGAGGTTGACCCGTGATCAAGCACCCCCTGAAATTTACTAGTAATTTTCCTGCTTTGCTTTCTTTAGTTTTGTAAGTAGAGTGTTTATTGAATAAAAATGATAGGGAATTGAATATTGTTCGATAGCTCCGTCCCACTGAATTAGATATCCGTCTAGACTGCAATTTTGATGTATGATTTAGGTTGGTGATTTAGTCATCTCTACTATCAACTAAATTTATGGACTTTGAAACTAACAATCATAATTATTTTTTGAAATTAAAATTGACAGCATGACATCAGATTGCAAATCGTGGAAGGTAAAAGCATAGTATAGATGGTAAAAAATAGAGAAGAGATGAACTTTGTAAGCATAACTACAGATATTTATGCTCCTGTGCTTTTTTGTTTGAACAACATCAATATATGATTTAATGATGGTTACAATGCTCCGTTTGTTCTTAGCAATTAAATATATGCTAACATTCTATCTTTTGTTCTATTATGCAGACAATCACACTAACACACTTGTGCTTCCAACATATGTGAACTGCTATCCTTTTGTTACTTATGGTGACCTATGGTAAGATATGTGAAATGCACTATTGGTTGCTACTATCTGTGTTAATCATATATATGCCATCTGTGTGAAATGCACTGTGGGTTGCTACCATACCCCTTAATTATGTATATTCTATGTTAAATGGTTTCTATATGAAATGCATTGTCAATTTGTCTTGTGAAATGGTTTCTATATGAGATGGTTTCAATGTAAAATGCATTTTTAGTTTGTAGTATGAAATGGTTGCTATATGAAATGCACTACCAGTTTGTAGGGTGATAGTTTTAGTGCCATTTCTTGATAGTTTTAGTGCATTGGTTAGGAATAAAATTATTGTATGCTTGTTTGGGGTATCAGTAATGGTCATTGCCAATGATGTAGTAACTATCATTATCAGTTCATGCAATGAGCCGACACTGATAGTGATTAGCACTACCTATTTTTGTAACCAGCAGAGACATTTAGGGTTATCTCTGTGTGAAACCAAATATAAAGACCAAAGAGGGGTGAATGGGAGTCAAATTATGTCTTGTGCGTAATATGTTTCTCTTTCAACCAACGTGCCTCTTCTTTAGCCTAAGAACTCAACTTGCCCCATGTAGGCAAGAGCACAAACACCTTGTGAGCGTGTAACCGAGGCATGAACCTATGTGCATGCCGAAGGTGGAAGTTGATCAAGATGATCCCACATATCTCCCTACAAGATGGCATCATAATTGAACCCTTGAACAACCCAAGAACGACCTCAAAATCCCTCCAATGAAAATACCAAAAATTCCTTGCGAAATTCCTTAAATGAAAAAACAGTAGATGTTGAAGTATGGGATGATGAACTTGAAACAAAGCTAACACTTTCTTGTTCCTACTTGCAACTATGATCGATAATTGAGAGGGAACAAGAAAAACAAAGAAATCACAAGCAACTTGGATCGTAGAAGTAGAGCTAGCTCAAGAACTCATGATGAACATGGATTCAAAGGACCAAGATGACGCCTAGAGGGGGGTGAATAGGCGTAAAAACCAAATTCAACTTCAGTTGTGCTTTGCGGAAGCCAATTTGGACTGTCCGAGATTTTGGTCAGACAGTCTGAGATTTGGGAACTGAAGTTGTTCCAAATCCCCAAGTAACAACCTGCATCACACCAACAAGAAATACACCAAGAGCAGTAGCAAGAACACAAATGCAAGATCTCCTCAAGCACAAGAGGTAAAACAAGTAGATCTAGCTAGAGGAAGAGATCTCAAACCAAATGCGAAGAAGAACACGAGATCTTTATCCCGAAGTTCGGATCCTTGAGGGAATCCTACTCTTCGTTGAGGTAGGCTCAACACCGTAGAGCCCGAGTCCCACTTGACTCTATCCCTCTCGGATCTATGCCAAAGCACTCACCGACTTTCACCTTGATTCCTTCCCTTGCGGAGGCGGAGTCAAACATTCACAAACAGTCCAGGGCCAACCACACCGAGTCGGTGGCTCTCCGGCGACGCCTAGCCGTTTAGGAGTCCTCAACCTCCAAGAGTAACAAATCCGGCGAGAAATCACTCAAATGGTGGTGACCAAGGTGCTCACAAAATGGATCTAGCTCAGATCTAGCACCAAATCGAGCTTCTCCACCCTCAAATCGATCTCACACGAAGCACATGGGGGGAGATGCTTTTACGGTTCTTAAGAGAGGTAGTGGATCTGAAGAATGTGAGTGTAGCTCGAAATCTGTTTGCTGGACGCAGTGGAGATGGGTATATATAGCTCCCCCTCAAAGGTAGCCGTTAGGGTTGTGTATGTCAATTTCGGACTGTCCGAGATTTCCTCGGACAGTCCGAGACCTGCTGTGAAAAGTGGGTCAAATCAAAGTTGAACAACAGGTCTTGAGTGCATTAGGATCTCATAAATGAGTTTGGAATCTCAGGAAATGGCTAAGTGATTCGGACTATCCAAAATATTTTGGGCAGTCCGGACTTCAAATAATTTCGGGCCGAGACCCAGACTGGAGGGGCTATCGGACAGTCCTAATCATTCGGACAGTTCGACCCAGATTTCGGACAGTCCGAACCTAATTAATTTCCAGGCCGAGAGCTGATCTGCAGGGCACCTCGGACAGTCTGAGATGGTCGGACAATCCGACCCAAATCTCGGACAGTCCGAGATGACAAAGGTGTTTTTGGCTGGAAAGTTGTGAGGGATCAATTGGGTGACTAAGGTTTGTCCTAAATCCTTCTAATGAGCACAGTAGTCACCTTTAAATTGATTTCTCGTCGAATCCCCCTTTATAGTACGGCCGTCCTTAGACTCAATTCAAAATATAAAATTACAATCCCGTTAAACTTGCTCTCAAGCCGGTAAATCTTCGTTTCCTCCACGAATCTTGGCTAAACACAATCTCCAAATTGATTTCTCTGTTCATTACTCAATTAAACTCATTAGTACTTTACTTTAGCTAGTTGGCATCAATCACCAAAATATATTAAGGGCCTAGATGCCCTTTCAATCTCCCCCTTTTTGATGATTGATGACAACTACTAAAACTTCAATGGAAATAAATCAAAGTTCACACATGGAGATCTCCCCCTAAAGATATGCATGGAATAAAAAATTGGGAATCTCCCCCTATGTGATGGCAATTAGGCACAAATCCAAATATAAACAGCAATGCATGTGACATGGCATTTCACACAAATGATACAAGATAGCATAATGAGAATTTTAAAAACAGCAGTTCATACATCACACCACATCATAAATAACAGTTATTACAGATCAAGGTACCAAATGATGTTCAAGTTTCATCACACAATATAGCCAAAAGAGAGGATTCTAATGAAGCTTTTCTCCTTCTCCCCCTTTGTCATCAAGCACAAAAGAGAAATTTGGGGAGTTAGAGAGAAGCAAGCTAATATTCTTCGTCCTCATCGTCTTCATCTTCATCGCTGCCCCCCTCACTTTCTTCATCTTCCTCGCCTTCCGCTTCATCTTCCTCGGCTTCTTCTTCTTCTTCGACTAATGGTGCCTTGCCCTTGCCTTGATGAGCGCCGAAGATGTCTCGCTCCACGAACTCCTCATCCTCGCCACTTGACTCTACCTCAGAGCCGTCGGGGGAGCACTCAAGCTGCATGCGGCGCTTGATATCTTTGATCTGGCGGAGCGACTTCTTGGAGCGACGAGAGATTTTCTTGTATTGCTTTTGGCCAAGGAAAAAGATGGCTCGAATGGCATTGAGGATACCGGAGGAGCCAGAAGAAGAGGAAGTGGATGCCAGGCGGGGAGGTGCTTTGCGACCCGAAGTGATGGTCCTAATCTTTAAGCCCGTGTGCTTCTCTTCTTTCACAAATCTCTTCTTGGTCACTGACTGTGGCATAGAAGTCGGCATGGAAGTCAGATCAAAAGCGATTATCGACCCGACACTGAGTGTATTTCTCCGGATCCTCCATCCTCTTCCTTCTTACAGTGTCTGTTGCCCTGCTATAATCAGTATGCCTTCTAGGGGCATCATGCTTCTGCTCGGGAGCCCTCATGACGAGTGGGCCAATTTTCCCTACGGAGGTGCTGCTGGATCCACCCTTGAAGGGTTGCTTTCCGGGCCCCAAAACACTTGACTTCCTTTTCTTTGCAATAACAGTCCTTTTTTCTGCTCACATTTCTCTCTTTGGGATCAAACTCAACATCTTCTTCTTCTATCTCCCTCTGTATGCTGCCCCCTATGGTTGGATCATGTCGAAGCTTGGTTCTTCTCGCAGGAGCACCAAGCATTTGACCTCTTGGCAAATTCCTTTAATGGCCAGCACCAGACCCACCAGTGGCAAGAGCCTTGCCTCCGAACACAAGGAGACAAGGATACAATGAATACATGACATTAGAGATATGACCCTGAGATTTAGAGAAGAAAGTGCAAGTTCTGAAGATTTCAGATAGTCCGAATGAGATTTCGGACAGTCCAAAATTCCCAGAATTAGGGTTTCAGCCTAAATCTCAAGAATCAACGACAAAAAATTGATGCCATTTGAAGTGAAAGCATAAGGTAAGTAGAGTAGTGTTTCTACCATGACATTTCCAAAAATTTTGCTCCAAATGAGAGATCGGGCAAGAAAAACCTAAACAAGAACACATAGAGCAGGGCTTACTTTCTATCCGATGCCATGGTGGAGGAGCACGGGGAGAAGAGGGATCCGACCCTTGGAGCCCAGATCTGCCGCCAATCAGAGGAGATCACCGGAGGTGAGCCCTAGGTTGCCGGAGGGGAGCACGGTGGGAGTTGGGGGAGGAGATGAGGAGGAGAGGCTGAACAAAATAAGTGGGCAGAGTGAGAATCGTGGCCTCCCTCGGAGGGATATATTGGACTCAAGTCGATTTCGGACTGTTCGGAAAAATTTCGGACAGTCTGAACTGGAGACAGAGGCTCGGACTGGACCGCCTATCAGACAGTCCGAAAGGGTCGGAAGAGTCCGACCCTGAACTCGGATAGTCCAAAGCCATGAGGACTGAAAATTGAGGAGGTCTGAGTAGAATTTGGAAGAATTTGCTCCGGGGAATTTTGGAAGGATACCCTACGGAATCTTTTCATCCATGGCTAGAAATCAATCAACCAATCAAGCTATAGCCATTGATGAATCGATGAAAATCCAAATCAACCAATTGAGCATATTTAAACGAAGATTGTAATATAGATCTTTTCAAATCCGTTTGAAAGTATTTTTGAATCACCAACCAATGTGTGCACTAAATCAAGCCATGTTGCGAGGGTCAAGGATATTGAGCTCACTCCTCAACTCACAAAATCTTCTCTCATCCAATGGCTTGGTAAAGATATCGGCTAATTGGTTCTCGGTGCGAACATGTTTTATATCAATATCGCATTTGGTTGAGTGATGTGGGCTGCACGGGACCCGGGTATCTACAAGGCAGTCCGCTAGGAACATCCGATAGGGGGTGGGCCGAGCGGGCTGTACGCGCATAGGGGCCACCCGGCCTGCTATCCGATTTGCATGGCAAGAATAGGATAGAAATAGAAGTCTATCCCGAATAGGGAAGACATGATTGTAATCCCGGATGTTTACGTGTCCGGTAAGATAGGATAGAATAGGAATCCAACCTTGTAACCGACCAGAACTCCATCTTGTAACCCTGCCTCCCCCACTATATAAGGGGGGCAGGGAACCCCTGGTTCGGTAGAAGACTAACCGATGCGCAATACGCTCTGCATATGATCATACGATCAACATAATCCCACAGCACAGGACTAGGGTATTACCTCCACCGTGAGGGCCTGTATAATCCCTCGTCTTGTGTTACCATCGAGCTTGAGATCTAGTGCACCCCATATATTTCATTGCCGACAAGTACCCTCTAAGATACAACTGTCGACAATTGGTGCGCAAGGTAGGGGAAGCGCTAAGATCATCTTCATCAAGTCCGATGGCCATGATCAAGAGGGTCATTGTCACCTTCGCCGTCGGCCAGGCGTTTCGCTTCGGAAGCCTGGACTTCGTCACCAACGGCTTTGGTGAACTTTCTCTCTTGGATCCACCTCAGATCCGATTTGAGAACGACTCCGACAACGACTCCAGCAAGTCCTCTTCTACTGGTCTGGATCTGATCCGGTCTGGTGGGAACTTCGACGACTTTTAGCCCGGAGTTCCCTTCGGGTTGGAGAACGCCGCCGCCGTATATTAACGAATAATGCGTCGGGGGCTCGACTTCACCTACTCGGACCCGGACCATATCCGATCTGGAAAGGGTCATGATAGTATCTTACCCGAACTCCCGTTTGGGTTGAGGAGCGCGGCCGCCACGTACCACGGTGAGGGATCGACCGAAAGCGAATCTCGGATGGTGGGCGTAATTGCCAGCGAACCACTCGGGGTCGATGACCAAGACAACCCAATTCTCTGATTCTCCCATACGGAGTCCAAGTCGGAGAGTAGTTCGGAAAGTTGTCCCAATTTCCGTGGGATTTACGTGATTGAAGATCAGCGAACTGAATCCATGAAGAAGCAGCGGAAGCAGATCGCCTTCGCCGCGAGACACACGCGGAATCCCTTCGCGCCAAATCCGGCATTGTCAATCAAGACATACTACAGACAAAGATGCGAGACCAAGCTGTTTTCCACACACCTCAGCAAAACATCGTCGCTTCCAAGACACTCCTTGATACCTTGGGTCCTATGCTTCCAGCTGAGAATCATGCGACGCCGATCGTGGACCAAATCAAGGCCATGGTATTGGCGGCTGTGATCCAGCGCAATCAATGCGAACCGGCCGCAAGGACAAATTCAGCATGTGTTGAGGTGAAATCCACCGTGTGTCGGTGGTCGGTGCCGTGTGTCGGTGCCGGTGGGGTGTGAGAGCTCTCGCGTGTGAGAGAACTCGCTTCCTTGTGAAGGTTTGGAGCTCGCCTACCATGTGTTGGTGAAGAGCTACCACGAGTGGATTGAGGGTTAGGGACGAGAGAGTCCCGACTTCTCTGTGTGAGAAGTTTCCTCAACGGAGACGTAGGTGTTCATGTGTTGAACACCGAACTTCGGTAAAAAGATCGGTTTGCGCCCCTCTGTCTCATTTACTTACCGCATCTTGATATCCACTGCCTGCGAGTGCCTTCGTGCCTCCTACACTTGTGTTTTAATTGCTTCCGCCTACTAGACTTGTGTAGGATTCCACGCGCTAGCTGTGTGCCTTAACTTGCCTAAGTGACTAAATGCAACAAAAGTAAAAATTGAAATAGTCCGATTCACCCCCCTCTCGGCCTTAGGTTCCTTCACCACCTGACAGCACGGAGCTCATCAGAGAAAGCCTTGCAGCCCAAGACATAGGCCCGACCACCTTCCCTTGCAGAACCTAGCCTTGAGAAGACGTTGGTCCTATTGCGCGGAGGAACTCTAGCTGAACGGGAAGACTCTGCTTGGAGGAATTTCCTCCGAGACAGTCCTCCACGCTCCTTCCTCGTGGTAGTGACGATGAGCTCCTCCCGAGGGGATCGTCCGTGATCGTCACGCGCACTCTTGCTCCTGTGGTCGCGTTGACCACGGGAGCTTGGCGAGTGTCGCCGGCCACGGGTATCTTGCTCGGGGCGAGTCGTCCTTCGTCGGTGACGAGGGTCACGCGACTGATCGGAGCGCTCGCTCTCTAAGTCGTTCCGAGCAGGCTGACCGCGCTGCTCAGAGGAGGTGTTAACTTCACCTATGGACTTGAGGCCTTCGGCCAGTCGCTCAAGGTGAGAAGTAACAGCATCGCCCATGAGGATGAGGTTGTCCTGATTAGCGGATCTAATCACCGTTGCCAGGGCTTGAAGTTGTTCTCGACTCTGCTCAAGGGGTTCTGAGATCCCTGAGGCACCCGCGTCTTGCAGGACCGGAGTCCGGTTTCGCGGGGATTCAACCCGAGCAGGCGGATCTTCTGCCGGGAGTACTGGCGTAGATGCGCGAGGCGGATCGCGTCGTTGACGCTTGCGCTGGTCGCGGATCTGCGCCAAAGTTTTGTTGATTGAGGCGTCGAGACTACGGCGAACAACTTTTTGCTTGCGAGCAGCCGATGCAGCCCCATCTTGTTGCCGAGCAGAGTTAACATGCTCGATCTCTTCGGCCGCCGTGGCCTGCGCGTGATCCCTTGAGGTTCCCGCGCCTGCCATGTTGACGCTGCGACATAGCCTCGGAATCGACCGACATAGCCTCGGAATCCGAAAGATCTATACCGGCGTATAGATCATCGGTTTCGTAATCACCGTCGATGACGGGTGCTTGATCTAGGACCATCTCCGGTACGTAGCCAGGGATCTCTGTCCCAGATACCGAAAGCGATCGAGATCGAACAGATCGATCCGATCCGACAGGGGATTAGACGTCCTGTCCTTCTGAGTCGTAGCCCTCAGGAAGAGTTTTCTGGTCGCTGATCGAGTTTGACATGATCGGACAGGCTTGATCTACTGATCCCCACGGATGGCGCCAACTGTCGACGATTGAGATATTGATCCCAAGTCAACTAAGGTTCTTTGAAAAGGGAGATAGAAGACCTGCCGAGCAGTGCCAAACAACGATCAACTAGCAACAGGGAGGCACAGGGTTTTTATCCTGGTTCAGGCCTCTCAGAGAGATAATAGCCCTACGTCCAGCCTTTCTCTATATCAAAGAGGATTACAAGGTGGAAGCTCGACGAGACAGACAGGTCTCGGCGAGATTATGGGTGTACAAGAATCACGCGACAATGCGATGGTGCTTGGATCTGATATTCGATGCCCCCAAAACGCCATAGGGGCTTGGTTTATATAGTGGTAAACAACCGACCTACCGAGGGATAATCGGGTCGGGTTAACTACGAGAACGTAACGAACTCATATACATGCCAAATACATCGCGAGGTAGATAAGGTATACTCCAATTCTTGGGGATCACGACGTCAGCTCCAATCCGGGAAACCACGTCCGGGTCTTCACGTAGCAGTGCAGAAATCTTGTTCGAGTGGGACTCAAACACGAAGTCTTGACCGTTAAGCATCGTACCAGCCACGAGGCTGTTCGGCAAGATGCCTATAGGCCTGATGGAACCTTCTAGGGAGCTGGGCCCTAGGAAGCTGTTCGATTGGGCCGTCAGAGAGTGGGTCATGGCAATGGACCGTAATTCAATCCCCGGCAAATATATTAGAGATAAATTCTAAATCGGATTTGATATACTATAGATAGATTATGAGTTAGAGATAAACTCTATATGCCAAAACAAATCTAGCCGCGCAAACGCGCGGGCCACCTCATTCGTTATTGATAATAGTGAAAGAAGTTTGGACTGGACCGATGGTCCGTGGTTTTTTACTCCTCATTTAGAGGAGGTTTTTTCACGTAAATCATTATATCATTGTGTATGTGAAATTATTGTTCCCCTGCATATCTGTTGATAGAAATTATCCTCATTGTTTGTTATAGGACCTTTAACCCAACACAACATAAGCACTCTGCAACGTAGAAAAATGCTCTTCATGCTGTGTTTTGATGGTCAACTACGAATCCAAGAGTGATCCAGATACTTGATACGCGACACGGTACAAAAGCGTGCACGGTGGAAACGGATACAACCGGTAAATTTGAAAATTTGCAGTTTGGCGCGTGACGCGTCCGACGGTGAGGCACCGCACAACTCAGGCTTCAAGAGTAGAGGCCAGGAGTCGCGTGGCAGCGGGGCCTTCTGCTTCCATGCCGGTGTCGGTCATGCCGAACAGATTGCCGATATCCTCGAGCGTGCGGCCTCGCGTCTCCGGCAGGCAGGTGAAGAAGAACACCCACGCGAGCGTGGCGACAATGGCGTAGAGGATGAAGCTGCCGCCGATGGTGATGGAGCTGGACAGCGACAAGAAGGTCATGGAGACCACGCCGCTGACCACGCGGTTGCACGCCACGCCGGCGGCGAAGCCCAGCGCTCGCACCCGCAGCGGGATGATCTCCGACGTGTACACGCTCGTCATGGGCCCGAGACCGATGGAGAAGAACGACACGAAGGCCAGGATCGATGGACGCGATACACATGGCGACGGCCCACGGTATCTTGGCGTCCGGGTGGTGGCCGACGACGGTGAGGCCAGTTCCGAGGCCGACGAGTGACACGATCATGCCGCTGGTGGCTGGTGCTGCTCAGCAGCAGCGGCCGGCGGCCAACGCTGTCGAGCGTGAACGTGGCCACCAGGATGAAGAGCGTCTTGGTGACGCCGACGGCGCAGGTGGCGCCGAGCAGCTCGCCGTCGCTCTGGAGTCTGGAACACGCGCGGGCTGTAGAGCACGACAGAGTCGACGCCCGACGCCTGCTGGAAGAAGTGGAGGCCGAGCGTCGCGAGTAGTATCCGCTGCATGGCAGGCGTCGGGGACACGACGAGCTCCCTCCGCACCTGCACCTCCTCTCTGCCCCTCTTGTTGGGGACGGCGACGTGGTCGCCGTCGAGGTCGTACGGAATGACGGCGGCGAACTTGATGTAGGCCAGCCGCTGCGCTGCCTCCTCCGGCGAGTCGGCGATCTTCTCTAGCACGGCCCTCGCGTCCGCGAGGCGGCCCTTCATGACGAGCCACCGGGGCGACTCCGGCATGGCGGACACCATGAGGGCGAGCACAACGGACGGCGCCGCGCCGACGCCGAGCATGACGCTCCAACCGAGGTGGAGCGGCAGGCCGGCGACGGCGTAGTTGGAGACGTAACCGAGGAGGATGCCGAGGTTGATGAACACCTCCGGGAAGGAGATCAGGAAGCCGCGGCCGGAAGCCGGGGAGATCTCGGCCGTGTACACGGGCGCGACCATGATCGCGTAGCCCACGCCGATGCCCGCCACAAAGTGGCCGGCCATGAGCGTGGGGTAGTCCACCGCGAAGCCCATGAGCAAGGCGCCCGTGAAGAGGTCCTTTTTGATGTACATCGACGCGCCGCTCCTCGCTGGATCCCGATCCTCTGACTTCGCTGCCTCCCGAAGTCACCTGCAGTCACATAATATCCACTGCCCATTGTCCATCTGATGGCTGAATGTGCTAGCTACGTGTTGTTGGGCTGGGCCAGCTCCTGCAACCGAAGCCCACTGCAGAACGCAGGGAAACAGAGGCTAAATAAATAAATAACGTGTAAACTGTAAAGTGGAGGGAAATTGCATCACTCCTACTGTAGAACATTTCTATCTCCTTATAGATTAGACCTAGATTATAGATGCATGTCCTTGGTCCTTAATTCACATTAGATAATTACTTTGTTTTGGAAGAACACAACTAGAAGATTAAACATTTAGCTCCCTGTATATTAGCATGAATAATCACTTTCTTTTTATAGCTTCATATAAAGATTTAATATGAAGAATTATTTTTCAAACTAGAATGAAATAATCTCCTATAGGTTAGTATTATCTTGCTTCTCATGATTGTGCATAATTCCTTTTTTGTTGGTTTTTATAGGATTTCATTGTAGTTTTTTGAAATTGATAGCTCATTGTTGACACTCCTGCAAACTGAACACTTTCATGTACCTCTCCTAATTTCATATTGTAATTGTGGTACTTACAGTACATATCTCAAATTTCTTCTAGTCCAAAGAGATTAAGAATATCTCTAAGATTCCATTTTGGCCATTTGCATAACAAGACACCTCAATTTGATTGTTGAATTGATTCTAGTTTGTGTACATGACAAGCAGTTACTAGCTCTATGTTGTGCAGCTGTATGATCCCTGGCTTGTTGTTTGTGGGCTTCGGCAGGAACGACCACAACTACTTGGGCTAGCCCAGCTTGCAGCACGTAGTGCTTTTAGAAAATCAAAGCTGCAACAGGAGCAGCCATCGGATGGACAATGAGTGGTGGATATACCTGAATGCAGGTGACTTCAGGAGGCAATGAAGTCAGAGGATCGGGATCCGAGCGGTCATCACTCCAATGTGTGAAAACTTGAGACAGTCAATGCATCAAGCCACGAGCCCACGACCCACGGCCGACATCACTGACACATTTTCAGCGATCAGACGGAGTGAAGATCTGCACCGTAGCTGAGGATGGCGCAGCTGAAGGCGTACTTGACATTGCTCTTCTTCTTCGGCGCGACGGCCTCTGGCAGAGCGGCGGAGGCCATTGATGCTTTTGAATTGTATAAAATGGTTAAAATGGTGGCTGGATAACGGATGTGCATGGCACGCTTTTGAAGGCAAGATGAGCCTTTCTAATATGTAAGCGTCTGCGTGCAAGCAAGTTCAAAATCATCCTGAACCTGCCTGACTTTCGGAGCACTGAATGCCACCAGTTTACCGGGTCATTTTAAAACTAAATTTAGTGAAGGATTAATTAATCTTTGCAAATGCGTTCGAAATTATCATATTCAGCAGCTTGTGACGTCTTCCCTGCTTTTTGTATCGGCTAGAACAACTATTACTTTTATCTGACGTAATGACATTGGAGTTCTTTTTTCAGATGGAGTACATGGCCATCATGCTAGATTACAAGCTCACTGATGATGAATTACTGCTACCTTCATTTCACAAACTAGTCAAGTGCCTAAGAAATCCAAATTTCACTGTCGAGGCTATCATAGCGAGTCATATTCCTTCTGTTGGGTTTAGTCCCACACCGGATATCGATGATAGGAGAGCATAACTTAAAAGATGGAGGGACCCTCTCCTACTAGACTAGTTTTTTGGGCTGAGTTGGGCCAATAGATGTGGGGACCTGGGCCCAAGAACAGGTGTTGGTCTCAGCGGAGCCAGATCACTGTGGGCTATGAGATGAGCCGGATGACAGCGGGCTCCAACAAGTGATATCAGAGCTATGGTCGGTAACCCGAAATGTCTCAAGAAGATCGCATGGTATAGGACAGATGGTCCAGGTGTTGGTCTCGGAGGAGCCAGATCGCTGTGGGCCATGAGATGGGCCGGATGACAGTGGGCTCCAACAAGTGGTATTAGAGGCATGGTCGGTAACCCGGAACATAGGCACCCCTCTCCCTTTAGGCTAGGCTAGTCTTTTGGGCTGAGTTGGCCAGGAACTGGATTGTGCTTCCAGTTGAGTCAATAGATGTAGGGACCTGGGCTTGAGACCAGGTGTTGGTCTCGGGGTCTCCCACTAGGCTAGGCTAGTCTTTTGGGCTGTGTTGGGCCATGAACTAGGTTGTGCTTTCAGTTGAGCCAATAGATGTACGGACCTGGGCTCGAGATCAGCTGACCAGGTGTTGGTCTCGAGGAGGGGGGGATCGCTGTGGACTATGAGATGAGCCGGATGACAGCGGACTCCAACACCTTCGGCTTCCCCCAGCGCGACTATTGTTAAGACGCGTTGCACAACAAGTTTAGGGGCGCCCCAGAGTACCATCAATGGTGAGCCTAGGAAGTGATCTCTATAACGAAGCGTGATCTAGGATAGTGAATGGGTGAAGTGGTTGGAAAATTTTTAATCTAGGTGAGCTTGGTTTACATCAGGCACCGGATTCCTTACTTATACAGCGATGTTTCGTCCATCCCATCCTTGCATGTATAGGGAATCTCTAGGATAAGATGGTCCGTTGGTGCATAATTTCTATTTAACCTTGTTTGGGCAGGTAAATTAGGGATCTGTTCATCTTTGTTCCTTGCTTTTGCAACCTTTCCATCCAGAGACAGGAAGGCAGTTGCCTCCCGTGACTGCCATTTTGGCTTCTGGTTGCCGACAACCGTGACTTGGATCATATCTACAGTGGTGATATGACTTTGTTGGACGATATCTTTGAATCTCACGCCCTACTTTTAACTATGGTCATTGGGTCGGAACACTGTTCTTCTCCCTCTCAAAGTCTTATAGTGTGTCAAAGGAGGCTGGTAGTCCTTGCATGGAGATTTGGCATCAAGTATGGCTCAAGTACACACAAGTGCTCAGGAGGCTTTCACATGTGGTCTCGGTCCAAAGATGTTGCCAGGGTGCGCGTGTGTTCTAGAGGACCCCCATATGGATTCTTGGACTAAAGATGGCTAGGGTGTGTGGGTGCCTGAGAGGCCCTTGTGTGGAGTCCTGGCCCAGAGATGACTATGAGGCGTTAGGGTGCTCCCATGTAGCCTCTTGATCCGGGGATGGCTCTGTGGAATGAGAGTGCTAGGGAGGCTCCCGCGCAGGTGCATGAGAGGCCTCGCACAAATGTCTTGACCTAGAGATGGTTCCAGGGTGGTAGGTGCCTGGAAGGCTCCTGTGTGGGGCCTTGACCATGCCTCCCCTATAACAGTGACACTTTACGAGTTCCACGTGAGTGTCTTCTCAATGTATTTTTATTGCATCCGATGTCATGGTTTGGTTTTTAGTATATAAAATAAATTTATTGATGGCATAGTGGAAAAATTTTAATGGACGAGATGGATTTGTCACAATGAATGACATTGTGGATAATTTTAGTGAAATGGATAAGATCAATTTATTAAAAAGTTTAATTAGGTAGATGCCACTGCTTGGGCTTTGTAAACTTGCCACTGCTCATTGGCTGAAATTGGAATCATGCCATTATGTGAAAGCACCTTTCCAATGAAGCCCTTCTTCTTCCACCCCCTTCTCTTTCCTCCTCCCCTCCCTGCCCCTCTCCTTCCTCCCTTCTCATTCCAAGCCAACATCATGACATCCAGCCGGTGAGATGCCAAACCGACGCGCTACTATCTCCACCTCAATATCGCCCTCGACGTCCTAGCCGTGACACCTCCAGACCGCTGAACCGCCAAAAGCTCATCAGAAAATACGACCAGTGACACTAAATTCACATGCCTCGACACATGTGTGTATGACATGTGGGACCATCTTAGTCTATGATGGTGGGCCAAGATGTCACTAAATTCAAATTGGGCTTGCCTCTCCAATCTCTCCCCCAACCTAAGCTAGCCCTATCATGGTGGCAAGCACTTGTGAGCGTAGGAGATGAGGACGTTAGAGGAGGAGAGGAGACCTGGGCAGGGAAGGCCAGGGGGGAGGCACAAGGGGGGAACTAACTGGAGCTATTGCTAGAAGAAAGGGCATGTTAGTAAGAAAAAAGGACGATGAATAAGTAGGCCCATATGATCCAAAAATATTGTCAGCTAGACATTTAAACTACAAAGATGCTTCGAGATTCGTATAATGTCATAGATCGAACTTACGCTTTCTGGTTAAGTAGTGACAATTTTTGAAAAAGGTTGTTAAGCAATGACATCTATCCAATCCAAGTTGAAAAAGATGGCATGGTGGATAAGTTTAGTGATAAATATGGATTTGTTACGATAGACAACATGGTGGACAATCTTATGGATTTGTTACGATGGTTGGCGTGATGGGTAATTTCACTTCAATGTGATGATGACCACCATCGGATGCTTTTTACTATAGATATATGGGAGGATGGGGTAAGGCCCCGTTCTTATCGGCCAAATAGCTTAATGGCTTAACAACTTATCTACGTTTTGGAAAGACATATATTTTGATTTTTTAATTTTTTCCGTTGTTTTGAAGGTGGGTCCTAACGCTTTATCAAATGAAATGGATCTAAATCTCGAGACTACCTCAAAGAAGCTCTCGAAATTCAGTCATTTCAGTCGTTTAACTGTTCAGTCGTTCAGATCAGCTCAAATGAACATGATCTAAGTTATAGAGAATTTCTTATCATCGCTAATACTTATCGCGTGAACTTTTCTCCCTATGCCACTTCCATCAACTGCATTAGATTCAGCCACTAAAAGCCTGTCTTAAAAAAATACCCCTTTTTATAATTCTATATTTAAAACTCTGAAACATTTCATCTCCTACATTTTAGCTCCAAATTGAATTATTCGAATTTCTAAATCTATGTAAAACTATGTTGTTCAATTTTCATATTTTTTCTATTTCTAGTTTTAAATGTTGTTTTCATTATACATGATAGGACCAATGATTTTTAAATAAAATTTACATAACAAAATTTTAAAAATTCACTTCCAAACTTTCAAATTTGAGTGGGCCAAAGTTTCTTAAGGGAAAATATTTGAATGCCATCATACACTTTGCTAATTCCTTCAGTGCCGTTGCATTATCACTGTAACCTTATATGTCATTTCAGTTTTAGTTTCTTTTCTTCTATGACACTGTTCACCTTTGAAACTGTGACGTGGCGGTATAAAGATGATTATGCCTCTGGTTAGGTTGGGGAGTTGCACTGAACGCCCCCCACCCCTTGATAGCCTCCTCCACTGGTGCCTGCCTGCCTGGAGGATATCCTGGCAAATCTGCATGACACACATATGCAATCAACTCAACCATCATGCGAGTTCTTTAGGTAATTTGGACCGGACGCAATGCTAGACTTTTCAGACAAAGTGAACGTCGCCTCAATGTCTTCGTCAGTGCATTGATGAGCTCCAGTATTTTTTTAACCATTGTATTTATTCATCCTTCCTATAGGTTGTTTTCTTACCTTAAAAAAAAGAAATTAAAAGCAAGGTGTAATATATTTGTCACATATGAGTTTCTTCCCTCTTTTATTCATATAATTTGCATGCCATGGATGGAAGGCTGCTGATTTCATCAGACTTATAGGGATTAAGGAATGTGAAAGTTAACCAGAAATTGTGGATCAGGTGGTGATCTAGTTGCTGGCCTTCTGTGCTGTGATAGTATGATTAGTGCCCGCTCTTGTTAGCTTATTTAGGCCTTGTTCTTTTCTGCTTAATTAAGTAAAAGTTATTATTTTTTACATACCAAATAGTGTATTATTTTTATTCATTTTTGTGGGGTTTTAAATAGTTTTTTTAGAATCACTAAAATAATTTTTGGACCCTTCAATATCTCTTTCGAGGGAACATAACCTTTTCATATTAAAACTTTCAGCTACTTTAAGCTGAAACAAACAAGGCCTTGGTTTATTTGACTTATCTATTTAATTACTTATCTTTATTTAATAAAAAATAATATGATTTTTTGAACCCATCTTTTTCTTTCTCGAAGACTTGTTTAAGAACTCTAAACACAAGCTAAACGAAGTGTATCTGACTCCTGATTTTATCTAACAAACTCTTAACATTAAAAATTAGATTAAATAAATAAATAAGTCAAATAAAACAGACTAACAATGACAACCTTTTAAATTTCGGTTCATATCTCTTTGTCAACAAAACATGAATTATTTTAATTTGTACTGTTCACTTGGTCTTAATAAAACCTGGTCTGACAATGTTCGGCCGGCCCGGCTAAGCAGCCGCTCCTTGTCAATGCCTGTCAATCGTCCAAATGAATAGGCTACGCCCTAGATACTTGCAAAAGCTCGCAATTATTTGCCCCCAGATACTTGCTCTAGAAGATCGCTACACCCTACCATAAGTTCAGCAATCAGAGAGCCCAGAGGCCACAGTTGAAACCTCAAAGTGGCGGTCACATCCGCAAGTGTTCAGATTAATAGCGCCGGCGGAATCGGCCAAGCTTCCAACGAGGCGACGAGCCGGTGGAGGTGGACCCTCGTGTGTTGATCACTCACAGGGCGAAGCGGATAAACGGGCAGGAGACGCATCTTCCGACGAGGCAGGAGATAGCTACAAGCCTGCAGTCTGCACACTGCACACCACCCGTCCACCCACGCGGCCGTGGCTGCCTATTATGCAATGGAACAGGCGCAGCTAGCCCATCTTACATCATCGTTTGACTAATCCAATAGGGCATGTAGGATCCGATCATTGGTATAACCGTATGAGAGGGCAGATTTACCGCATGTGCATGTCGTCACATGCATTCTAAGGGCCGTTGGATCCGATGATCGTGCCTAGCCTCCTCATGTTTTTTTCCCCACAAGGATCAAATTGTAGCAAAAAAAAACCCCCTTCTTCCTTCTCTCCATTCCACCTTGAGCTATTGTCTCCCTAGCTTCCCTGGATGGTCATGGCCATCCCGACAATTGACCACGTGTCACCGCCTTTGTGTGATATCACACCACTACCTTCAAGTAATGTCGCACCACTTTGCCACTCAGTGATCGTTGACTAATGACAACCACAGGTAAAGGCCATGTTGCAGGGCCTTGGTCGATCACCAGGACAACCATAGTCACTAACGAGGCAAGCCAGGGAGGCGGCGAGTAGAGGGAAGAAAGAGAGAGGGGTGCTAAAAATTAGACGATATGCAGTTTTGGAAGGACACCGAAGGCACAATATTTGATAACACACTTCAACTCTTGTCTACATCCGCGATGCAATGATTATGAGTGTGCCTCTCTAACATCACATCATATATATCGGCCGTTTAAGTCATGGCCACAAGCCAACAACGGCCCCATGCATGCCTATGCCGCTTGCAGCTTTTGTCGTTATGGGTTACATCGGCGATGCCCTCTTTGCGTAGGGTCCATGATACAATGTTTGATTCGAAAGTCTAACCCACCTTACCTATTAGAATTCAAAGGCTACCATGGTCACTAACGTGGGAAGATAGGGAGCTGTAGCAGCCAAAGGTGGAGGAGGAAAAAAGAATAATAAGCTAGAAGAGAAGATGAAGGACCTTGTAGGAAGAATTTAAAGTTCCATCGGACTTATCTGCAAAATAACCATTAGCATCCGCAAAGCAAACTGTAAAAAAAAGTGTCACCACGCGAATCGCTGAAATTCTCGACTGCTAGCCGTCGAGATTTGGCCGTCGAGAAAGCACGGTCGAGACAAATGGTCTTTCTCGACGGCTGGGCCGTCGTGATTAAGTTTTCTCGACGGCAGAACATAAGCCATCGAGATACATGCACCGGACAGGCACAACGTGATGGTGGAGCCTTTCTCGACGGCTTCAACCCGTCGAGATTGTTCTTAAGCAGGTCGTAGGCCGGCCCAGCCCACTAGTTAGTCACGACGGCCAACAGCCGTAGAGATAGCCTCACCGCAGGAAAGGACGGCTCTGGCAGGTGGGCCAGGAAAGTTATTCACGACGGCTTCAGGCCGTCGAGATAGATTCTCCTCCGGTCCCGACAGCGGTTGAGCTGGCAGGTGGGCCATGGAAGCTGTCTCGACGGCCAGGCTCTAGCCGTCGAGAATAGCTGAAAAACAGCAAAATTTTTTTAAAAAAATAAGTATGCAAAAAAATAACATCTTGTACCATTATATATTTTTCCCAAAATTTGGGACTGTATCATATTTTATTTTTAATTTGCGTTTATTTTTAATTAAATTGCTAGATAAACAACTCTGCAAATTATGAAAAATATTTACAAAATAAAAAAATTGAATGGGCCAGCCCACCAGTGCAGCATGAACTATTCTCGACGGCCACATTCTGGCCGTCTAGATTGATTCATTCTAATGGGCCGGCCCATAAACTATTCACGACGGCTTAGACCGAGCCGTCGAGATAGAGTCTTTCCGCCTTCGCGAAAAACAAAAAAACCGAGGGCGCGGGCCTCTATGATTCATTCTCGACGGCTTTTTGTCGGCCGTCGAGATTACCGAGTTTGTGTCGACGGCTTATGTTTGGCCGTCGAGAATAATTTTGGCCGTCGAGATTTCGCGCGATTCCTGTACATGTAGGGATAAAGTGCTAGCTAGAAGAAAGAAATCTAGTGTAGTGTAAAGTGTGAAAGAATTTTAGAGAGCGAAATAGATGGTGCAGTGAATAGTGTTATAAAGTATGTGCGTGAGACTTTCGGTGGAGATACTCAGTACGGGTGTATGGAAGCACACGTGTTTGTGGGGGATGAAACAATGAATTACCGAACTTGTCCTTTGCGTCTATATAAATCTGGTAAGGAATCACAGCTACTACTACCCTAAACACTAGCCAGTGCTACTTCACTCATCAACTCTCTAATCTAGCAGAGCGTAAAGGAGCGTTCACGATGGCATCGGCCGCGCTCCAAGAGGGCGCCGATCCGAAGAAGAAGAGCAGCACCAAGTTCGCCTTCATTTGTGCCGTCCTCGCCTCCATGGCGTGCGTCATCCTTGGCTATGGTACGGCACACACACATGTGTGCTCCTTTTTTTTTATTACGTTGTCACGATGCGCCACGCGTTCCGATTCTTTTGCTTTGCATGGAGTTCGTCCGTTCATGTATGAGCGTATGGTGTTGAACGTACTGCAGATTTTGGGGTGATGAGCGGCGCGGCGATGTACATCCAGAAGGACCTGCAAATCACGGACGTGCAGCTCGAGATCCTGATCGGCATCCTCAACGTGTACTGCCTCCTCGGGTCCTTCGCCGCGGGGCGCACGACGGACTGGATCGGCCGCCGCCTCACCGTCGTGGTCGCCGCCGCCATCTTCTTCGTGGGCGCCGTGCTCATGGGCTTCGCTGTGAACTACGCCATGCTCATGGCCGGCCGCTTCGTGGCGGGCGTCGGCGTGGGCTACGCCGTCATGATCGCGCCCGTGTACACCGCCGAGATCTCGCCAGCGTCGGCACGCGGCTTCCTCACGTCCTTCACCGACCTGTTCATCAACTTTGGCATCCTCCTCGGCTACGTCTCCAACTACGCCTTCGCGCGGTGCCCGCTGTACCTGGGCTGGCGCCTCATGCTGGGCATCGGCGCCGCGCCGTCCGTGCTGCTCGCGCTCATGGTGATCGGCATGCCCGAGTCCCCGCGGTGGCTCGTTATGAAGGGCCGCTTGAAGGAAGCCAGGGCCGTGCTGGAGAAGACCACCGACACGCCGGAGGAGGTCGAGGAGCGCCTCGCCGACATCAAGGCTGCCGCCGGCATCCCCTACGACCTCGACGGCGACGTGGTCGCCGTGCCCAAGAGACGCAACGCCGGCGAGAAGCAGGTGTGGAAGGATCTCGTCCTGTCCCCTACGCCGGCCGTGCGGCGCATACTGCTCTCGGTGCTGGGCGTCCACTTCTTCCAGCAGTCGTCGGGCATCGACTCCGTCGTGCTCTACAGCCCGCGCGTGTTCAAGAGCGCCGGCATCAGCGACGAGAGCCACCTCCTCGGCACCACCTGCGCCGTGGGCGCCATCAAGACGCTCGTCATCGTGCTGGCCATGGCCCTGCTCGACCGCGTCGGCCGGCGGCCGCTGCTGCTGACGAGCTCCGGCGGTATGATGGTCTCCCTCGTCGGCCTTGGGACGGGGCTCACCGTCGTGGGCCACCACCCGGACGCCAAGGTACCGTGGGCCGTCGGGCTGTGCATCGCGTCCACTCTGGCCTATGTGTCGTTCTTCTCCATCGGCCTCGGGCCCATCACCGGCGTGTACTCGGCGGAGATCTTCCCGCTGCAGGTGCGCGCGCTGGGCTTTGCCGTCGGCGTGGCGTGCAACCGGGTGACCAGCGGCGTGGTCTCCATGACCTTCCTGTCGCTGTCCAAGGCGATCACCATCGGTGGCAGCTTCTTCCTGTACGCCGGCGTCGCCGCCGTCTCGTGGGTGTTCTTCTTCACCTGCATCCCGGAGACGAGAGGTCGGACGCTGGAGGAGATGGGCAAGCTGTTCGGCATGGTTGACACGGACTTGGAAGCAAAAGGCATGGCCCCGAAAGAGGAGGCGGCGGAAATGGCGGCAAAGTAAGCAGCTTCGACTGCGAGTAACGCCGCAAGATTGCCTTCAGTGATGCTGTGGATCGGACAAGCAACGGGAAGAAATAGTGGGATATTGCTCAAGTATACTCGAATATTTCTTCGACCTTCAATATTGTTTTGGAAAAAAATGTCCACCAAGACTATGCAATTTGGAATCTAGACAAAAAGAAAATCTATACTGTCAAATCTATGTATAACAATTTGTGTATTGCTCCTTGCGATAAAGAATTCATGAATATTTGGAAGGCTAAAATGCCACTCAAAATTAAAATATTTATGTGGTTGTTAGTTAGAAATTCCATTCTCACCAAGGACAATCTTAGGAAGAGGAATTGGGGTGGGGATGGGAGCTGCAGCTTTTGTGATAACATGAAAACGGTGGAACATGTTTTCTTTTCTTGTTCTACATCTAAGCCTCTGTGGGGTGTTATTGCGGTTTGTTGTGGGGCAACGAATAGGCCTAGGAGTCTGGGGCAGTACTATGGATGGGTGAACAACGTTTCACCAAAACTAAAGGAAATTCAGATGGTGGGTCTAGCTTTGCTGTGCTGGGCCATTTGGACCTACAAAAATAAAACTGATTTTGATAACTTCATAATAAAATCACCTCTCACGATACTACATATGGCTTGCTCTAATATGAGTTATTGGGCAGGTATGCAAAAGGAAAACTGGGATGACATGTTGAGAAGTTGTGCCCACCAACTGGGTGTTTTTGCAGCAGGTCTAGTGAATCAAACCACAAGAAAAGGTGAGAGGAGGCAGGATGACTTGCAAGCTGGCGCCTGACCTGGATGAGGGGAGTTCAGAGATGGTTGAGCAAAAAGTATTGAAAATCAACAAAAGGAAAAAGGGAGAAAGTCTTACATTGCTTTGTCAAGGGATGAGTTCTGAAGCTTTTGGTTTTTGTTTTTTAAGAAAACTCTAAGTGGTCCATCATGTTTAGGAGTATGCTTCAGCTAAGTAGTAGTCCTCAGAACCTGAGACTTGTATGTTAGTTATCTCCATGTCTGGTGATTGTCTCCAAACCTTCGTTTTATTTCCGTTGTCATGATGATAATGGAAATTGGGGTTACACTCCCCTTTTTGGAAAAAAAAAAGGGAGCGGCTTCAGCGTAGGCGCCTGCGTTTAGGGGAAAACGCAGGCGCCGCCATCCTCCTCTGTCTCCACCGCCTCCTCCGTCGTTGGGACGGGGCTCACCGTCGTGGGCCACCACCCGGACGCCAAGGTACCGTGGGCCGTCGGGCTGTGCATCGCGTCCACTCTGGCCTATGTGTCGTTCTTCTCCATCGGCCTCGGGCCCATCACCGGCGTGTACTCGGCGGAGATCTTCCCGCTGCAGGTGCGCGCGCTGGGCTTTGCCGTCGGCGTGGCGTGCAACCGGGTGACCAGCGGCGTGGTCTCCATGACCTTCCTGTCGCTGTCCAAGGCGATCACCATCGGTGGCAGCTTCTTCCTGTACGCCGGCGTCGCCGCCGTCTCGTGGGTGTTCTTCTTCACCTGCATCCCGGAGACGAGAGGTCGGACGCTGGAGGAGATGGGCAAGCTGTTCGGCATGGTTGACACGGACTTGGAAGCAAAAGGCATGGCCCCGAAAGAGGAGGCGGCGGAAATGGCGGCAAAGTAAGCCGCTTCGACTGCGAGTAACGCTGCAAGATTGCCTTCAGTGATGCTGTGGATCGGACAAGCAACGGGAAGAAATAGTGGGATATTGCTTAAGTGTACTCGAATATTTCTTCGACCTTCAATATTGTTTTGGAAAAAAACGTCCACGCTCAGCTAAGGATTCCCCATCTTATTATTTACTGTTGGTCTTGCTTGAGGTTGAGGGTCCGTGTGAACCCCTCGCAGATGAGTTGCAAAACCATCCTAAAACATTGAAGAAAAGTAATTGGATCCATTTTTTCTCCCTCCTTTCTTCATCTTTCCTCTCCTCCATCAGGCCAAGCAGGCCTCTCCCCGGCCGCCGCGCAGCCCGCGGCCACCTCCTCCCAAAGCAACCTCGCCGGCGCCTAAAGGAGCCGGTGCGACGCACACGGCGGTGTGTCCCAGATCGGTGCAACTTACAGTAGTGCTTGGTGTGGCTCACGGTGGCACAAGGCATGGCGCGCCTGTTGCATCTTTGGTGACCACATTCACCTCGGCGCACGACCACGATGGAGTCCGGAGAAACCGCCACAACAGCCATGACGGCTCGGATGAGATCGGTACGGCTCCAATGTGGCTTTGCGCGGTTCCGATGATTAGAGCATCTTCAGTGGTGATGAGTCAGCTAGCTATAAGGTTTCTACATATGAGTTTTTGCTGACATGAAAGAGAGAGAAGACATAAAAGCTTAGCGCTACTGCTTGCAGAATCGCCGATCAATAGCACACAAGTCGAAGCAGCAACAGTGGCTGCTCTGCGCAGGCCCAATAAACGTTGTCTGCTGCTGCATTATGTCCAATCAGATTTGCCCCTGTCCCTCCATTTATTTTAATACTACCGCTTAATAGTTGATTAATTAATGTATATCGGATCTATTTTTTTTTTGCTGATGGATATACATGTAAGCATTGTAGCTAGCAACTATCTATAACCATTGGAGATGCTCTTAGCGCGGCGACTTCTCCTAGCGCTAACATGGTCGAGCGTCAGGGAGGAGGTGAGGAGGAGAGAGGAAGAGGAGGAGGAAGATGACTATCTGATCGCTTTTTCCAGAAATATTAGGACGGTTCGCAAAAGACCACTTGAGAAATATGCACAATCACAGCGTGAGACTTATCATACAAATGGAACCATCTTTATGAAGCTGAAAAGTAATTTTCAACTTTATAAGATTTTGGTGCTCCCTCCGTTCTTTTTTTTTTTACACTTTTGACTTTTGAGAACGGAGAAAGTACAACTTTAATGGGACAATAGCGTACATTTCTTTATGTCTCGTTCTTTTCAGCGTATCGTTACGTTGGTGTATTACTGTATCAAATATGAGATCCCCTAAAAATAGGTATAAGTATTTTAAAAAATAATAAAAAAAATAGTTTTAGATCTTAGGAAGGACCACTAAAAGCCACAAAAAAAAATTGTTACAAATTATCACGACATATAGGTTACATAAAAATAACAAAATTTGCTACAGTAATACGCAAAGGTACATAATGCTGAAAAGAACAAGCCCGGACCTCTTTCCATTTTCTTATCATTTTGCATTGCAGCTATCCAGTTTGTTGTTCTTTTTATTTTTGAAAAAGGGACAAGAGAATTACCGTCCAATTTCATTAAGTAGAATTAAAATACTGTAAAAGAAAAAACCCCGTGCGAAGCATATGCGTACAACTACAACACAAATACTGCCACTCTGACAAAAGGCCAAACAACTCGCCCGACACAGTTGGCAACCTGATAAGGCGACGCGGAGGACCCACCTAAGACTTCAACTACAACAAACGTCGAGACAACGACTATAAAAGGCCCTAACAAGAAGCCAACTGACTACGTTTTCACACAAGATAGCTTCAAAAGAGGACAACACCTGCCACAATGCCTCCAAGCAGTGGAGTGGCACCAGACATCATCACCATTGTCGACCTAGACGAGTAGAGCTTTCGTTTGATGAACCCACCCAAAAACACGCCAACCAAGGTCACCATGTATGTGACAAGAAGCCGAGGTCGCCGACCACACCAACATGGCTCCACCAATGAGAACCGTCCAACACCATATATCCTCATAGAGAGGGGAGGAACAATGATGCGACAGACCGCGACAAAGGTGTCGCCATGAAGAGGAAGAACACAAGGTGAGGAGCCGCGCCCCCACCGATCACCCCTGGAGCACACCCGATTCGGCTGCCGCGCTACTCGGGGACCACACAATCGAATCCAGGCCTCAAGCCGCCGAATCTGGCCTCCACACCACCAAGAGTGGACTCCCTAAGCGGCCTCTCCAACAAGGCAGGCACAAGGGAGGGGGAACGGAGAGCAAGAGGGTAGAGAGAGGGGGGAGGACGTCGCCACCGCACCCACCGAGGCTGCCTGACTGACCAAGCCATCACTGGGAGCTAGGGTTTGGGTCTAGGGGACTTAGGAGGGAAGTTCACAGGGGCTCAACCGTTTCTATCTTATTGATTACTATTTCTCTCTTTGCGAAGCAAGCGCATCAGACTAATAAGTTCAAAATTCATATGACATTTCTTAGTTGTTTCATTTGTGCCACATAGTTTTTTCTTTTGCAACCGGGGTTTAAGCTGGATTCCAGCCTTTCTTTATATCAAAGAGTATTACAAGAGGAGGCTCGACGAGACGAACAAGTCTCGGCGAGATTATGGGTGTACAAGATGTATTATGCAAAGATCTCATGCGTATATGTCATGCACGTCGTCCCCTCTACACGCCGTAGGGGCTCGGTTTATATAGTGTTGAACAACCGACCTACCGGAGGATAATCGGGCCGGGCTAACTACGAATACGTAACGAACTTGTACCATGCCAAATACATCTCACGGTAGATAAGGTAAACTCCAAATCTTGGGGATCACGACTTCTATTCCAATCCGGGAAACCACGTCCGGGTCTTCACGTAGCCGTGCAGAACTCCTGTTCGAGACGGACTCAAACACGATTCCTTGGCCGTTACGCTTCACGCCAGCCAGGAGGCTGTTCGGCAGGATGCATATAGGCCAGATAGAACCTTCCAGGGAGCTGGGCCCTGGCAGGCTGTTCAATTGGGCTGTCAGGGAGTGGGCCATGGCAATGGGCCGTGATTTTATCCCCGACAAGGCCATAGAAAAGAAGAGGGTAAAGCGTGCAAAGGAAAAAGAGGTTAGAGAAGAGGTGATTATTGAAGATCATGGAAGTGACGAAGAAGTGATTAGGGAGAGTGGAGAAGCTCGTAAGGTAGGGCCCATTGATAAGTTTGCATCTCCTATTGATCCTTCTATTCCACCACCCTTGCTGCTGGAATTTTGAAAGAAAAGACACATGCATGCAAGCAATATGTTACTAGATGGATCTATGCTCATGGTATTGTTCTTTGTTCTTTCTTCTGTTAGTTGACTTAGTTCATTAGTTCATATTTGTTGGTTGCTACTTGCTAAATGGATTGCTTATGCAATGATTTTTTTAGGTATCCCATTCAACGCCATCAACAATGATGACTTCACAAGAATGATCCAAGCCATTGGTCAGTTTGGCATGGGTTTTGTTGCTCCTTCCCAATATGAAATCCGAGAAAAGCTATTGAAGGAAGAGGTGGAACGAACCAAGAAAGAGCTAATACCCCATGAGAAGGAGAGAGCATTGACTGGATGCGCCATCATGACCGATGCTTGGACAGACCAAAAGAGGAGAAGCATAATGAACTTGTGTGTGCATTGCAGCTTAGGTACAAGTTTTCTACGCTCAAAGGAGGTGTCCGAAGAAGCACACACAAGTGAGTTCATATTTGAGTATGTTGATGCTTGCATTGAAGAAATAGGCCCTCAGCATGTTGTGCAAGTAGTCACCGACAATGCCACCAACAATATGGGTGCAAAAAGCTTATTGATGGTGAAAAGGCCAAATATTTTTTGGAGCTCATGTGCAACTCATACCATCAAGTTGATGTTACAATCAATCGGCAATATGCCAAGGTTCAAGAAGATAATTGGTCAAGCGAAGGCAATGACCATTTTTATATATGCACATCATAAGACCTTGGCCTTGATGAGAAAACATACAAAGAGAAGAGATATTGTTAGGCCCGGGGTGACTAGATTTGCTTCGGCTTTTCTTACTTTGCAAAGTTTGATTGAGAAGAAGGCCGAACTAAAAAGTATGGTGGTAAGTACGGAATGGGAAGAATGCTCTCATACTAAAAAGCCCAAAGGAAAGGCGGCAAGGGCCACAATCTTGAGTGGGGGGTTTTGGAAAGGTGTCAACAAAACTATAAAGGTGTAGTACTAATGTGTTATCAAGCTACTACTTGCTGTCCTTAACCTACTTTTTGCATTATTTGCTAATTGTGGTGTTGTTTATTGGTTTTGCTTGAAGGTTTTTGAACCATTGGTGAAAGTTCTATGAATGGTTGATGGGGACGGTCCATCTATGGCCTTTCTTTATTGAGAAATCTTGGAAGCAAAGAAGGAAATCAAGAATGTCTTCGACAGTTTGGAGGCCAACTACAAGTTGCCAATGGAAGCAATGGATAAAAAGATGGAGGGAAGGCTTGATTCTCCTTTGCACAAGGCATGCTACTTATTGAATCTATACTATAGCTACCGTGATAAAACTATTTTTCTAGATATAGAAGTAAATGATGGATTCCAAGAATGTGTTGAGTGTTTCTTTCATGGTAATTTGGAAGCACAAGATCTAGCTAGCAATGCCGAATTTGATCGTTTCAAAGATCAAGAAGGTGATTTTGGAAGGCCTATTGCTCAACTTGGATGTCAAAAGTTTAATTTTAGTCTTAGTAAAAATTAAAACAAGTACCTCACCTCAAATATTTCAATCTTTTCATATTGATAGTTTATAGTTATTGACTAATAATATAATATGTTTCTTTCTAGCAAATTGGTGGACTAAATATGGAGGTAGTGTTCCAAATTTACAAAAAATGGCTATAAGAATTCTAACATTGACTTCAAGTTCATCGGGGTGTGAAAGAAATTGGAGCACATTTGATATGGTAACTTTCTATTTCCTACTCAAGATTCAATATATTAGTGACTTAGTGTTAGTGTCATACTGCCATTGAAAAAGACAGAGCATGCATTCACTTTGCAATGTTAATGTGTGATGTATTATGCAATATGTAGGTACATTCTAAGAGAAGAAATAGGTTAGATGCTCAACGGACAAGCAATCTTGTATTTGTTCAATTCAATACTAGATTGTTTAGTAGAAAAGAGAGAAGCAAGACAAAGAATGTTGATGTTCTTTTTGCTAGCGATGCTAGTAATGCTCAAGAGTGGATGATAGAAGGAGATGATGATGACATTGATGAAGCAAGTGGGGAAAATGAAGTCCTACAACCCCGTAGGAGCACAAGAGTTTGAGAACTTCATGAAGATGATTTCAAGTTTGATACTGAATCAAAAGAGGAGATTGATGATGACAATGTTGAGTTTGAATCAGACCAAGATGAAGTGCTTACTACCAAGGATTATGGAGATGAGGATGAAGATTGATGGTTGCTATCTTTAATTATTATTATGTTTAATATTTGCTACCTTGTTACAAATTTCGTATGAACTAATTTGCTTCCTTGTGGTTTGGCTCATGAGAGACTGAGATGTTTATGGACATGTAATGTAAGAACTATGTGTAATGCATCTATATTTATGACTTTATGTCCAAGACGATATGTTTACGTGGCTATGTCCTATGTGTCTATTTAAGTACTTAACTATTTAATATGAACATCCGTATTTTCTGTGAGAAACTAAGAATTGAGAAGTGAGAACGATGTATGTTATCATGTAATGTTTGTGTATATTTTTCCGATTAATGCCCATCGATTAATTTCCGATAAATCCCGATTAATCATTACTAGGTACCTCACCGATCTAGTACCAATTACCGATTTCTGGAACCTTGCTCGGTAATCACCGAAGGTTACAAAGAGTTTGTTACAACAGAACTCAACAGGAAGAGCAACTACTTAGGAAGGATAAACAACTGATTAGAGATTGCTTATCTACACCGACAGTCTGTACTTATCTATATCTTAACAGCCTGGAGAAAATGCTCCCGGTTTCAAGAATCTTGCGAATCCTATTTGTGGTTACGCAACAGAACAAACAGATGGACGGCACCCTTCAGAAACCTTGCTCCAGGAAAATTTGCAACCTCTGCCAGTAGGTATGAATCAGATCAGCTCACTGTCATAAGTATTCTTTGCTTTCATAAGTTCACTGTCATTTAACATTTGTACCTTACGCAACACCTGTGGCCGCTTCCCTCTGAAATTGTCTTCCCTACAAAACCTTAATTATGTCGTGAAAATGACAAGGAAATTTGTTCTATCCTCAACATGCATGATTATTTCCTGGTTTGTCCGGTACGTACACTATAACTTTATGTTCAACGGACAGACCAGGCATAATCAACGCAGATCTAAGTTAGATTTGCATAGCACTATTTAGCCACTATTTATCTACATTTCTATCTCTTTTATTTTATTTTATTTGATACAGTATTAGAACGGTCTAAGTTAGGTCTCTATCGATCATGTCTAAGTTTTTTCAAAAAACAAGGACAATGTAAGCTAATAATAGACCACATCATTATCAGGTATCAACAGCATATGATCTATTCTCTATTATTATATTATTAAATTAGAGAAAAATAGAGCAACCACGATGCGCCACAACGTTAGAAAATCCTCCACCATCCGATCAATATCTATCAAATCAGGTAACCGTTCAATTGTCGTCCACCAAATTAGATAAAAAAAAAAGATAAATAAATAATCTTTATAACAAACTAATTACACACATATAATTATCCAACTGAATTATAACTAACCAATCTCAAATTTTATCTATTCGCGTGCTTAATTATTTGCTGCATACACCCCCTATAAAAGCACCAGGTAAAAAAAGAAACCTCGCCCCAAAAGGACGCAAGCAGATCAATCGAAATAATTATCCGGCCGGTGACAGAGTTCCATACGTGCTTGCTTGCTTCTGTTCCAGATCTGACTCAGGTTTCAAATTCGCGGAATTTTGCTCGAGTTTTTCGAAATTTCTCCATATTGCGTTGTTGCGGTGCAAAAAAATTGTAGGGTAAATATACATTGCTTTAGATATAACAAAAAAAAAATTCAAATCCTATCCTAATTTCGTTTACGTCGGCGTCGGATTCAAAGTTCTGCCATTTGAAATTTGAACTGTTCTTGAGCAAATTTCATATGAAGTTTCGATACCATACGGTTAGAATCTATACTTTAAAAATGATACCTGCACACTGCACTCTACCTCCATCATAATCTATCTCTAATATATCAAATCATATTTAGAGATTTATCTCTAATATATTAGATCAACTTTAGTACTTTGGTATAGAGATTATTTATTTATCTTTTTTATCTGATTTGGTGTACGGTAAGGAGGGGATTTCATGATTTTCATCTATAATCGGCGATATGCTATTTTGGCTAAACTAATTTGCTTCGGGTAATGATGAAGTTATAGCCAAATTAGTGGACGAATGATTATCATTTGATTCGGCTAATGTAAGATTAAGATCAAAGCTGATCATTATCATGTTTAGTCCCAATTTGGTTCGGATATACTAAGTTTTACCACTAATCGGTATCTGGTAACCATTACAAGAAGGTGTTTTGGGGAAATCAAATCAAATCCTCAGTTTTTCACTACAGAAATTCCTCACAACGGGATCCGGTCCTGGACGGGATTGCCCCCCCGGCGACACGTGTCCACTGACCCCGCGCCTAGCTCCCCTTCGCCGCGCGCGCTGTGCAGAGGAGGAGGAGGAGGCCTACCTCGCCCTCGCCGCCGTCGAGCTCGCCGTCGCCGTTTCGGGTTAGGGTTCGGAAAAATCTGGGTTCCTCGGGGTGTAGAGGGAGGTCGGGGAGGCGGCGGACCGGCGGTGGGTGGGGCTCGTCGGGGGCGGCGAAGGCGGCTGGGCCTGCGTCGGCGGGGGGACCACGCCGTCCCCGTCCGTTAGGGTGGGCGGGGTGGCACGGCGGCGGGGGCAGGAGGGCGGAGAGGCCGGCGGCGAGGGCGCCGCTGGCCGAGGTGGTGGAGGCGCGCGGAGCAGCGGCGGCGGCGGATCTGGCGGCAGGAGGAGGTGGCGGTGGCGGATCCGTGGAAGAAGGCGGCGGGGCGGGGAAGTCGTATAACTTCGTATAATGTATGCTATACGAAGTTATTACGGACAATCAATACGAAGGCTGATATCAAGCTTATGTAATATAATCCGAATAAGGTTTTCTATGTATTTAAATAAAAAAAAATCTACGATATGCTAAACACTAGTAAAAAGGGTCGTCTATAAGAGGAACAGTAGAGAGACTACCTTTGACCTAATAAGTATAAATTTGACACTTTGTAGTTTACGAGTCGACTTAGTTATACAAAGTACAAATGCGCACACTTAACTTACCAACCAGCCTATCGTAAGGGGATCAAACTATATCTAACCTAGATCAACAAAGCCTCCCTAGTTATCTAAGTTGGGTATCCTAACTAATGAAAGAGAATAACCTAGGTACATTGGATTATCATAGCTCTCACTCGAATCCAAAATATAACACGTAACACCTATTTTTCCAAACGTAAGAATAAATCTCGATAAGGGAACTTAATCGGGAAAATGACACATTTTAGTCCAAAGCATTTCATGCATTATTATCTTTAGTCGCACGACTTCGATGACGTCATACCGCACCCATGAGCCCTCTATAAAGTTTATCTATTTATAGATACTCATGGAATTCTCTTACTAAGTAGGAATACCGAAGAGATGCTAAGGTAGCCTACGTAGGCTCGCTACTAAGTGCGTAGAAGCAATTGCATATCGTGCATCATGATATCTTGGTGTTACACTTTGCGGTAGACCTTGAAGGTTAAGGAGGACTTCGAGACGAATCAAGATCCAGGGTTGGGATACAAGTGATCCAGGCGAGTTAACACTTACTCTTATAGATGTTTACCCGTATTAGGGAGGGATTGCGACTTTCCCTAGTGCGGATTAACATCGCTATAATCATATTCATTACCTAGTTTTCCCAAACTATGTTATTTATTATCAAATTGCATGTTTATTAACCTGCCCACTTGTTAATCATGTTATAATTATACATGCATGTCCTTATATCATCTAGCCTTTATGACCGTCTTGATTGTCATATCCTTGTTACCCTAAGAATAGTTTGATAACAACTTTAACCCCACCTAATGGGTAAAACCTGCTTAGGTTTGCTTAGGTCCAAATGAATCTTCTAGCAACTAGCCACGGAACGGTGAACCGATATTTCTCGGTCATTCATTCATTCATTCAAAAAGATACGACATGTGACAGTTAGGGCTAATAGATGAGTGATGGGCTTGATGTTGTTTGTGGTTATAACCGTGTGGTTTGGCGGTCCGGTTTGGTCGGTTGGTCGGAATAACTCATGTGTGGAAATGTCATGGATTGCTGAAGTAGAGATAAGTTGGTTGGAGAGTTGCCCATGAATGACATCCTGATGGGTGATTAAGGCGCGAGATGCCTTGTGCTGGGTTTAGCCAGGATTTACCTAGGAGGAGCGCGGAAAAACACGCGTAGCAGGGTGGCACTACCATCAAAAGGATGGTTCCAACACAACGCGTGGCCATCACGCGAAGTTCAGGTTTAGGATCGCGGTGATGAAGGCCACACTTCCCCAGAATGACGCTAGGCTAGAGTGGCTGGCAACCCTCCTAGGCCAAGGCGGGCAGGCTATGGCAAGTGTGGTCCACAATGAGATTGCCAATCCTGGAAGGGTGGCAGGTTTGGGAATAAGATGGGGCAACATGAAGTTTGGTTCGGTTGAGGTCGAGGTCAAGTATGTTTGTTGAGTTTGGGTTGGTCGTCTTAGGCTGGCTTCAATAGCACCCTGCATATATCACTGAACCCCTAAAAAAGGGATGAACTGCTCCCCTACAACATCCAACAGCACCCTGTAAAACAGCCCCTAATTCATCGGAGTGGAGAGAGGAACGGTATATGTAGGGTACCTCTCTCCCTCCGGTATCCTCAACTGCAATCACTGCCGCGTGAGATCGGAAGGTACCGCGCTGTTCTCCTCCTCCCACTCTTCCTCTCGCCCGCCTCCTCTGCCCCCTCCCGCCGCCACCCGCCTCCTCGTCCCGCCGCCGCCCGCCTCCTCTGCCTCGCCGACGCCGCCCGCCTCCTCCTCCCGCCGCCGTCCGCCTGCTCTGCCTTGCCACGCCGCCCGCCTCCTCCTCCCCGCATGGCCAAGCCAAGATGGCCCCCCGCATGGGATGGCACTTTTGGCACAAAGAAAGAAATTTTCCAGGGGACTTCTCGGCGTCGACGGCCATGGAGGCAGCAGAGCCCTCCTCCTCCGATTCGCCGCCCGCCCCATTCCGCCGCCACCCACGTCGCCTTGTCTTCGACCGCCGCTATGGATGGATGTACGGGCACGTCCTTCCTTCCCCTCCCTCCTGGTGCTGCCCTCTAATTCGCTTCTCCTCTTCTCCGCTGCAGCTTCGACGAGTGGACGGACCCCGCCGCCGCCGCCCTCTCCGGGGGCAGGGGAATGTGAGTTCTCGCCGCCGCCTTCACCATCCACCGGCACGCCACGCAGTGGCCTTCGTTCCCGAGCTCTTTTTAGTTTGCCCCTCAAAGTGTCCGCGCGTGTACTGACTATCGGCTCACATCTCCGTTTCAGGTTCTGCGTGCTGCCCATGGCGCGCTCGCTGATGAACGCCGCCGTCTCTTCGGTAAACATCTTGTGGAGAAATTAGGAGGAAAATGGCTGACCTCGTCACTAGTTGCTTGCTGATTTGGGGCATGGTAGGATAAGAGAGCCCGAGGCTTTTTTTTTTTGGCGCATCGGCATCAATAGGTCCCTGCTTGGGATTTGCAGTTACTGCCTTACTGGGGCTGTGATTACCTGATTGCTTGTTTATTA
>SPJY01032824.1:1353357-1374616 GCA_005191435.1 Raddia distichophylla
AGAGGCGCAAACCGAGTTGTTTACCGAAGTTCGGTGCTCAACACATGAACACCTACGTCTCCGTTGAGGAAACTTCTCACACAGAGAAGTCGGGACTCTCTCGTCCCTAGCCCTCAATCCACTCGTGGTGGCTCTTCACCAACATATTGTAGGCGAGCCCCAAACCTTCACACAAGACGAGTTCTTCCACACGCGGAAGCTCCTCGCACCCGCGGCGCCGACACACGGCACCGACCCCCGACACACGGAGGATTTTGCACACAACCTTCAAGGATGAAGGCCACGCACCTCCGACACACGGAAGTGACCCTCGACACACGGAGGATTTCGGTTAACGTAGTCGTACGGTTGATGAAGCTCGTGGTGTGGTGACGATCTCTCCGGCGTCGAAGTCCCAAGAACACAAGATCGGAGACCGTCTCTCACCACTACCCCTTCTCTTCCACTATGGAAACTAGGGTAAGAACACCATGGGAGAAGGTGCAAACCTTGGGGTTGGATGAGAGGAGGTAGGGGGCACCTTCTTCTTCCTCTTCCTCTCTTCTCCTTCCTCTCTCTCAATCTCTCAAGCACATGGAACCCTAGATGGAGGTGGGTGCCATGGGAGGAGCTCTATTGGGTGGAAAGGGTAAGGGGTGGCTGCTAATGAGGCTCTCTCAAATTTCTCTCGTGCTCCAAGCCCCTATTTATAGGCCCAAGACGAAACTCTAGAGATGGACGGCTCAGATTCAGTTTCGTGAGATCCAGCTCGATCCATCGGACGCCGTCCGGTAAGAATCAGTACAGAATTTTGTACTTATTCGGAAGCCGTCCGGTAGGTTCATCGGACGCGTCCGATGAGGTGGTGGCGTCCGTGCGAGAAGTGCCCGCCAGGTGTTCGCTCGCAGGTTCAGCCGGTATCGGACACTGTCCGGTCCTGGTCGGACGCCGTCCGACAGTGACCACTGTCGCACCTCCTGTCGATCAGACACCGTCCGGAGATCGTCGGATGTCGTTTGGTGGCCAATTTTGAACTTGGTCGGACGCCGTCCGATGGTCTCCGGACACCGTCCGGCAGGGGCGATGTCGATTGGGACTTTGTCGTTTTGAGCTCACTTGCAAAGAATTCAGCGCTGTCGGACACCGTCCGAAGGCTATCGGATGGCGTCCGACATAGGGTGTGTTTTTGGGACTTAGCCAAAATTTTGATTTGGGCTCAACGGACGCCGTCCGACAGTGGTCAGATGCCGTCCGGTGGAGGTGAAATTTTTTGACCCACTTGGGTTTTGGCTCTACAGACTTCGCCCGACAACACATCTAGGGTTATGACCCTACTTTATCGACTTTATGAGATCGGCGGGAGATTTGGATCACTTGGGCGGAAAGTTTCGCGTCTAAAACAAAATATCTGGCTTGGGTTGCTTAGAGGTTACGAAACCCCGACTGCTGTCGCTCCCCGAACTCTCTCGAAGCTAGACAGATGGACTCGCTCTACATGATTTGCTCAAGACTAACACCTGGCACTCTCGAAACCCCATGAAACCCACGGCTGATGTTTCTGAACCTGTGCTCAGTGGGACCCTGCAACCAGAGAGATGTAGTCGAGCCAAAGACACACACAAGGAAATCAGAAGAACTATAGAAACAAAAGGTCCTTATTCTTGACGTTCCAGCTGTACGACCTAGTTACCATCAATTACCAAAATCATTCAGCCCATGAAAGACTCGATCTTACACCTCTTCACTCTCACACGAACGTCAGCGGATCCCGATCCCACTCACGCTGCCTCCCATCTCCCACCCCTTCCCCACTCGCCTCGCCTCTCCTCAATCTGCCGCATCCGTCACCGTCGCCCGCAAGACTCCATTGCATGCCAACATAGCACAATGCAAAAGGCCAATGAATAAGATGCAATGTACGTATAGACATGAGCTCCCCCTAAATCAATGCATACCACTTGAGAATACTATCACATTACAACATGGAGCAAAGCATCTCCATCCTAATCTCCATTCTAGGAGCAAAGCATCTCCTAAGATATCACTTGTAACCCAAAGTCAATTCTCCCCCCTTTGCATCCCGAGCATGACAATCCCAATGTGTTTCCATTCCAAAATATGGATTTGCAATTATTTCTTTCCCTTTGGCATCAATGACCACAAAGTAGCAAAATATGGGATAATTTAAGCGCTTTGAAAGTTATACGAGTGCAAACATGCCCACAAATCCACCACACTCAAAATCGAGCCATCTCAAGAATTCTCCTATTAATGCACTGCAATCTCCTGGAGTTCAGTTCTGGTTTTCTCACTTTGATTTCTTGCATTGCAGAAACAATATGGGAGTGCTAGGTGCCTCAAAGTTCTGCCGCAACCGTCAGAAACTTCACTGCTGACTACAACTCATCAGTTCTTGCAAGGTATTTTCTGTTCTAGAAAAGTATAATTATTTATGGGGCCTCTTTGAGTTTGGAATATGTAGTTTGGATCTTGAGTTCTACAAAGACATGCCAAGGAATATGGAGTTTGGATCTGACATCTTTCGACTTCTATTATGTTCTCTTGCAGGATTAGATAATGCTAAAGTTGTCTTGTTTGTCAGAGATGATATTATGATTAAAAGCATGAGGTATCCAGATCTTTCGACTTCTATTATGTTCTCTTGCAGGATTAGATAATGCTAAAGTTGTCTTGTTTGTCAGAGATGATATGATTAAAAGCATGAGGTATCCAGAGGAGTATTGCTATCTGGAAACTCTATGACGCTTCCGTGTCTCAGTAAAAATCAAAGGGGCCCAGAAGGTCTTTTCACAGATGAGGAACAACTCCATGGCTAACTCATCTGCATTTGAAGTCCTCTTGAGGGGCCTCTGTAACGGTGGAAGAATGGATGAAGCTCTACACGTTATAGAACACATGAAGGGCAAGTATTTAATTAGCACTACATCATTTGGTATTCTCATCGATATAATTATTTGCTCACATTTGTGAACCCAGAATTCATTATTTTTTATTCCTGTAGCGTACATATTCCTGACGATTGTGGCCTGGTGCCATGGCTGCAGGGTTCTGCTTCTTTGACCATAGTGTAGCTTCACAAATGGCCCAGCAGAAGGATCTGAACCCATCGACCTACCGTTAGGACAGTTTGGTCTGACCTTTATGGTATGATTTGATGATTTGTCAATTGTAGTTTCCTCTTTAACACAACTTATTTTTGCAAGATTAACGATGTCTATCCTGTTAGAATCTTACCTAGCAGCACAAATACTATTTCTTAACCGTTAAGTGTTACTTTTATTGGAAAAAGGTTTAGCTGCAAATGCTATTTTAATGCTTATTCTTTGTTTTGCAAAATCTAATTCTACATATCTTTTGGTCAGCTCTCTTTTCTAAAAGCAAATGTCAGTGTCATCATATTTTTTAAACTAGAAGTTCTAGGAGTTCCATGCATTTTTAACCATTTCCTACTATTGAATGGTTATGTCGAGTTTTTGAATTAGAACTGTTATGAGTTCATCCATTTTTTGACCATTATCTACTCTTCAATTCTTGTGTCAGATATATGAATGTTAGAATTGGAAGAACATTTCAGTTTTCTAGAGCTATTTCCAATGAAAAAAGTCTAGAGATGCTTTCCAGTTTCGTCTGGTAATAGTAGTGACATGATTTTAATACATTGTCAATTTATTTTTTAAGCAAATGTCAGTGACATGATTTTCTTTGAGAGCCTTTCTCCAAATATCTATTTTTAAAAAAATAATAAGTGATAGTAATCAGCAAACAACCTCTATGAACCTGCCCAATCAGCGCACATCATCAGCCAAAACAGCCAAAATTGTATCATACTGAAAGATAGCCATCGAAATTTCAGTTGAGCTAATTCAATTCAGTAAGTGTTTTTATTGTATTGGAAATTAGATGTCTGCTGTATTTATATCGGGATGTATCAACCAAAACAGCCAAAATTGTATCATCTGTACTCCTTTAAAAGCACGAGTTCAATACGACACAATCACAGCCCTCCCTTCCCTTGCATCCAACGGCCCACAATCAAAGTTGGATCACACCTCCCCACCAAGCCACGAACAACCGATTCGTCCCACCTCTCCACCTTCGTTGCCTAGCCACGAACAACCCACTTCACCTCGGTTCCTCGCGCCCTCCCTGCCGACGCCGCCTCTTCCCTACCCACCGACGCCGCTGCATCCCTCAACGCCAACGCCGCCGTGCCCTTGCCGCCTCTACCGCCACCTCAAGCGCCCCCACATCTCCTTCGTCGCCGGATCCACCGCTGCATCCCTCGACGCCAACGTCCTCGACTCTGCCACCGTTGCGCCCTCGCCGCCTCTACCGCCACCTCAAGCGTCCCTGCGGCATCTCCTTCGTGTACGTGATCCTGGGCGGTAGCATGGCCACGGGCTACGCCGCGCTCGAGTTCGCCCTCCGTGGCGGCTACTCCAGCAGCGAGCTCTGTATCATCTCTGAAGAGGCCGTACGCACTTCGTTCCCTTTTACGCATTTATGTTATTTCTTTTATATTTGACATTATGTTATATATATGCTTTTAGCAGAATTGACAAGGATATTTCAATTCATACATGCCATTCTTACATAAGCAATTATCCTTGTCTAATGTGATTGCACATCTGCATATTCTGGACAGCAACAACCTATTGGTCACTTCTCAAGTCTTTGTTCATGGTTAGTGCCTTCAGTTTTGTTGTTCTTGTGCTATACTTTTGAAGAATCATTATTTACCACTCTATGCTTGTATAATTGTGGCAAATCAACAGGAAACGAGCATGACCTGGCAGTTTGTTCGTGCAGCATGTATCTTCAGAGCATCCAAAGTCGACTGGCAGAATGTGCTTTCGCATTCCATGTATATTTCCTGACATTATCTGTTAGGTCATCCAATGATCCATTACTTTGTTTTAATTATTTTATGAATGTGGTTGAACGCTAAAACCCAAATTCCACCATCGGCATGATGAGAGCAGGTCATTTGCCCTTGGCTTTGCTGTGCACACGCGCGATGTGTCGTGAGTGACCATGTGAATGTGTTTTTAGTGTTTGCTTACTGTGTTTTATGGCATGGTTGGTATTTTTTGTGGATAAGATGGATTTGTTACAATAGATGGTATGGCGGGTAATTTTAATGAAGTGTAACATCAACCACCATTAGGCTTTTTGTAATAGTAAAGGAAGATGTTAGAGCTTTTTGAGACGAATATATATAATGTTTTTGAAGTGCTTAATCTAAATAGTTCAAAAACAATTTTCAATTTTTCATAGATAAAGTTTCAAAACTTTGAATTGCGCGCGTGACATATGTTAAACATCAAGTTTGAATTATAGCTATGAGGTTTCCATCCACCATTTCCTATAAAAAAACAACCTAAAAAATGTAAGAAACTATTCTGCCAATCAGGATCAATATTAGAGTCCCGTCCAATACTTTTGCCTTTTCTTGGGTTCGAAACATTATGTGCTGTGATTTTTCTGAAAGCTACTTTGCTTTAGGACTGTTTTGACCTCATAGTGGAATTTTGCCCTACTGGTTGGGCATTTGGTAAAGGGAGGAAAAAGAAACCAAGCTGAAGGTGGCAATAAGGAACAATCATCAGGTATTGTCCTAGAACTGCTTAGCAGACAATATTCACATTGTTTATTTTGAACGGTAGTTTAGAAAAATCATTTAATTCCTTTTCACACCTTTTGCCCTAGGAAGTGTAGCATTGTAATTTTTAGATTATTAACTCAATTTTGTGTTTGTCGAAAAGAAAAATACTGTTCTAAGAAGTGAGCTCACGTTCTTTTGGGCAAACCAAATGCACTGCTGTGTACTGTCTTACTGGGTTTACTTTTTGTTAGTTCAAATAATTTCAGATGTTATGTTAGCTAAAAACATTGATAAGCAGATTAGTTTCTATATCAATCAATTGTAAAACCACCATTTTCTGTTCTTTGGCTCTACAGATTTGAAGTGCCGTACAGTGAGCACAGCAGCTTCACGGAACTCTGAGAATTCGCGAGGTTCCTGAGCACATAATTCCTAGCATAAACAATGACGGGCAGGAGAGTGCGGATGCCATGATGACCCAATTGTTGAATGATGACTAATGAAATTTACCACTCTAGGGTGACAGCCTGATCACCATCACCTGTTCTGAGAACGTTATAGGGTTGCAGAGCTGAAGGTATAAAACACTAGGTTTCCGTTCCTACTCACAGTATATCTGAAGAGGAGTGATGTTGGAACGCAGGATCCAGCACATGCTTTGTTGCTAGATCAGTGCGAATGCCGGGTGGTAAAAATTGAAATTATCAGTTAAGCTGTAAGGGGGAACTGTGTAGTGTGTACGATATATATACACACCCCCGTGAACGATTCACGGGTGAAAGTGTAAAATTACATCGTTGATGTGCTGTTTATCTTTTTTCCCTTGAAGGAACTGTGTTGTTTGTTGAATGCATACGATTTGATCAGTAAATGGCATTATGCCAATGCCCTCTACTAATTGTTACTGCTAGGGTTCTCGTGGCCCATTTTGGTAGTGGGCTGGCCCGCGATTGGTGGGAGATGTTGGGCCCCACTCATCTCCAAAATGGGCAGGCCTTAATCCACCCTCACCTTCTAGAACAATCCGGCACCATAGTGACTCTCTCACACCATTATCCCAAGCTTAGCCCCCCGTGCTCGAGCTCTTCCGCCTTCAAAGTCCAAAGTCCAAACCCTCTCCTCACCGTCGTGCGCTTGGCAAAATATCGTGGTAGGTATGTGCCTCTCCTCGCTATGCCATGGCGTTTGTGTATCTGTGTGGGCTGTAGGTGGCGTTGGCAAAGGTGGCGAAACTGTCATCCCGCCTGTTGTTGCCTTCGCTCGTCGTGTCACGGGGACGCGGGTTCCGAGTGCTTGTCATAAGGGCCGCCATGGTTGTGTCGCCCAAGGTAACAAAATCTCTCCATCGGTTTGTGCCATGGAGCTGTGGTTCTCAGTTTACGAGGTGCATTTGGTGGTCTGTGATTATTTCGGTGGAGATAGCCAACTTGAATATGTACTTACTACCCAATGAAATGTCGAATTCATTATACAGAAGGTTGCGTTGTATTTGTGTTAGAGCATCTCCAATGTTGTAGTTAATCACTAGCTAATACTCCCTCCGTTCCAATATATAGGGTGCATAAATTTTTTTTAGTCGTCCCTAATATAAGGCATCTCCTCATTATTCGCTGTTGTAAGGCCTGCATGCCTAACTTGTGTAACAAATGCCACGCTGGCGCATAATCTGATGTAAAGATCATCTTGGCTAATATTCTGATGCAATAAATTAGTGTTACTCGCAATGGTTATGATCCAAATTTGCAGTATTGTGTGTTCTAGCTACTTGATCCAGGGACTAGAACAGGTAAAGCACAGTAGGGATTCGGTTCCATTTTTGGGTCCCCCACCCGGTTACCTGCTACAAAGTTTGCTCAGGGATCGCTTCGACGATGGCCGCCAACGCCATCTTGTCCTTCTTCTTGTCCACGGTCTCTCCTTCGTCGGGATATTCAGCGACATCCCAAATGCCTTGAGCCTCCATGAACACCTCCATCTTGATCACCCAAGCAGAGTAGTTTGAGCTCGTCAACATCGGGTATTGGAGGGAGATGGATCCCTGCTTGGTCGGCGTCGTGCGCTCCACGATCGACATGATGCCACGGTATGAGCACATGGGCATACAAACCACAACCTCGCTCTGATAACAGCTATTGAAAATCCCAAGATGAACACACGCGAACTCATGAAACTCGAAAAACAAGTATACCAAAAAAGAAACACACTTGCATATATTCTTACATTTAGCTCACCGACAATACAAGGAACACACACTTACAGATGCCAAAGATTAAGATTACAACGGACTTGAGTTGGCACCGTTCTTTGGTTCCTAGCTACTCTCTCCAGCAATTCTCTACTGCTCTCGGTACAATGAATATATAGCCATACCCAACAACATGCGCAGCCACTCCTGCCACGTTCCCTGACCTCCGTAACGTGCCATGATCAGCATCTACGATGCCACGCTCTCCGGCGTTCTCGTCTCCACTGACCACGAGTAACGCTGGAGACTCGGCATACAACTGCACACAGACTCCGCAGCTTCTGACTTCATGGTGTGCCGGCCCGCGTGAGGCTTGGCCATTCGGTTATAGAAGCAACGGCTAAACTCCACTACTAAACTACATGATTTATTATGCATGCATGCAAGATGCACTAATGACTCTCTAGCCTAGTCCAATCGCTACGTAACTCCAGTACTCAACGGCTAATTCTATATGCATGTGACTAGCTAATGCATTGTAACATCCCAATTTTGGTCAAACTCGAAAATTTATTTGAATTCAAATTTCCCTTGAATTCACGCTGACATGTGGGCCATCCCTCTCTCTACCTCTCTCTCTCCCTCGCTCCTTCTCTCTCTGCTTGGTGGCCCTGCCCGCCGCTTGGTTCTGCTGTGCTCTGCCCGCTCTGACCGCCGTGCGCCGCGTCTACCTCTGCCTCGCCGTCGCCGCTCGCGCCATCATCACGCTCGCCGCGCCAGTGTCCCGTCGCCGCGCCGCTGAGCGTGCCCTCGGGGTGGCCTCCTCGCCCAGCGTCTATAAAGCCGAAAGCGTCCCCACCGGCACCGTTTTCCCCGATTCCCCAAATTTCCCCCTCACCGGCGCTGTTGAATTCTCATCAATTTCGTGAGCCTCCGATCGATTCCTCTCGCCCCAAGCCTTCTCATATCATACCTAAGCCTTCCCCTCGATCAATTTCAGGGGTGTTGCCCGGAGGTGACATGTCCGCGGAGCCCCTGTTCCGGCCGCCGTCGGGTTCTTCGCTACTAGCCGCCTCCGAGCCCGATCATCTTTGGCGCAACCCGTGGTGAGCATGCCCGTGAACCCCCTTTGCTCGCCGCCCTTGCTCATAGCCTGTAGATCCATAGCTCGGTGCAGCTTCTCCGGTGAACTCTCGGATTCAGTGCCGCTGTCGCGCCGCCGCGTCCGACCGTCTCTGGCCTCGGCGTGTACATCTTTAGGGCCCTTAGGAACCGTATATGCCGGAGCCCGAACGCTCTTGGCCAATGTGAGCCTGTAGCACCGCCACGTCGAATCCCGCCACCATCGGCCACGTCGACGAGCCTAAGGAAGACGATGACGGAGGATCATACGATGCACGTCGAGATTTGTGTAGGAACAAATGAGCTGGGTCGCTGTCACACGGGCTCCACCTGCTAGGAAAACCCTTCGCGTGCGCTTAAAACCGTACGCCTCAAGTCACTGACAGTGGGCCATTGGCCCATCGGTCAGGGTAAGTGAACGCGCACTGGGTGCGGCGTCATGACTGTAGCGGTTGCGCACCCGCAAAATACGCCTTCGGCGTATACCACACGGTGCGGGCGCACGTAGCGCTCGTCCGGCCTGGCTGTGGGCCGAAACCGTCGATGGGCCGTTTCATTCGCCGGCTCGGCCCGTTGTGTTTTATTCATTTTTCCACCGATTTTATCATTTAATTAAATCCAGAAATATATATTGATTTATCTAAAATAGCTAGAGGCTCCCAAAAATTCTAGGAGAATTTGGATAAATAGATGAGGTCATTACTAATTTTATAAAAATATGAAAAAGAACCTCCGTAATGGAATAATGGCACTGCTTAGTTAAATGAGCAGACTTCCTATATACAAAATGATTAAACTAGGATTAGGGTGTTTTTAGTTGTATTAAATAATGAGCCTGACCCTGTAAAATTATATGAAAATAAAATGGGTAGGTAAATGCCATAATAGCTATAAAACGATGATGAAAATGCCATGCTTGTCCAAGGTATTCATTAGAATGTTAGGTTGCTAAACACCAACAAATGATTAGTATAATTCTTTATTAATTAAAATAGGTGTTGATTTTAGACAATGCATTAATGTAACTTATAACTTAGAGTTACACCTTATATTTAGGAAAACCTAGAGGAAGCCAACACCGATAAGCTTAACTCCGCATGTATGCCGTATTTCGACGTGCCGTCATCGTATGTCGTTTTAAAAAACCCTAAATACTCCATTACTACTATATCGTACGAAAGCGTATTTTGGGGGTATAGCTAGACTATTATATAATGATATTGTTACTTAATAGTGCATTAGGGCATGCATGGCATATCATACGAGATTTAGAATCAGTAACCGATCTTATACAGTAGTGTCGAGGGAAAGCCTAGGTCACGTGCATGCATCATGCTTTCTAATTTGCAGCTGTGAGTAATTGTTGGATTGTATGCGTGTGCTTAGACGTAGGCGATCCCGAGGGAAGGTTCGGAGACGCCGAGAAGGACCTTCCAATTGAACAATGCGAGTTAACACTTACGCTTTTGATGTTTACCCGTATTAGGGAAGGATGACGACTTTCCCTAGTGTGGATTAACATCGATATATTCATTGTCTATTACCAAGTTTTCCAAGTTAAATTGTTTAAATATTTAAAATGCATGCTTACTTACCTGCCAAATTGTTATTATGTAATACGTATACATGTCTATCCTTGAATTATTTAGCCTTTATGACTGTCTTGATTGTCATAAACCTTGTTAGCCTAAGGTTAGTTTTGTAACAACTTTAACCCCACCTAATGGGTAAAACCTGCTTAGACTTGCTCAAAATTAAACAAATCTTCTGGCAATTAGCCACGGAACGGTGAACCGATATTCACCAGTCATTCATTTCTTTCATTTAAATATGTTATGACATGTGACAGTTAGGGCTAGTATATGCATGATGGGCTGTATGTGGTTGTGGGCATGGATATGTTGGGTGTCGGTCTGGTTTAGTCGGTTGGTCGGGATAGACCTGATGTGTTACTGGCTGGGATTAAAGTGGTGGAGACTGGATGGTTGGAAGGCTTGCCCCTAGATGACATCCTGATGGATGATTAAGGCACAAGGTGCCTGGTGCTCGGTTTAGCCAGGGCTTACACAGGAGGAGTGCAGAAGAACACGCGTAATGGGGTGATCGCTGCCATCTGGAGGATGGTTCCAACACAACGCATGACCATCGCGCGGAGTACGGGCTTGGGTTCGCCATTTGCGAGCGCTCTGCGGAGGCCCTCTGGGACCACTCTCGATAGGGACCGGCATGGGTTGTCACCGGATGTGATGAAGGCCACCTTCCCCAGGATGACGCTAGGCTAGTGTGGGCTGGTGACCCCCTAGGCCGAGGTGGGCAGTCTATGGCAAGTGTGGTCCACAACAAGATTGCCAAATCCTGGAAGGATGGCGTATTTAGGAAATGTTGGGGCAACAAGAAGTTTGATGTGATGAAGTATAAAGTCGAGTGATTGTTGGTCGAGGGTTGGTCTGTTTAGGGTTGGTCGAAAGGGACAGTTGATCAATTGGGCTTGGGATGCATGGTTATGATGTTAAACCCTTGTGATAAAGTTTACTAATATCTGATGCTAGATAGGGTAATTTTAAACTCATTTAAAATCTGGCTTTTCGCAAATAAAATAACCCCTTCCCTAAATAAAGCCTTCTATACACTAAGTGCATTAAGGGAAGTGTTAACTAGCCAGCGTTTGGATGACGCTGACCTCGCCTACTTACATTCTTTTACACGATGGGATCGAGGTGGATCCTTACGAGTGCCATGAATATGACGGACATGACTTCGGTGGGCCGGATGAGTCTTAGGGGATGCTCTAGTCACTTCTCCGACACTTAGCCGATAGGACATTCTTTTGGATACATATTTTGGGATAGCTGCAGTATTCTGAACTCTGTTTTGTAATATAAGGCTTTTGTTGATTGCCTTACTAAATTCGCCTAAGGGCGTATCTTTGTATGTAATATTTAGGGATTATGATTAATTGATGTATGCTTGTATCGGCTATGTGATCTTCCGCACTAGTGTACCGATCCAGGGACTAGTGCATGGGATTTTGACTCTCAAGGTAAGTTAAATTTGAGGGTTGACATGCATTCAATGCTAATACATGTGCATGACTCACATCTAAACATGGTATTGTTTATTATACAACAAGATTAGTGCTATAATTATGTACACATTAATTTCACTGAGATTTATTGTTTAATAAATGTTGTAGCATTTTTCTTAATTAAAATAATTGTGCAAACAAATTGTAAAACCGATTTTATAATGTCCTTTGAAAAGATTAGTACCTACTATAAAATTTGCAAAAGCATGTGCATCCATTTAATTTTGGGATTCTCACATTATTGAATTTATTCCCATTGTTGTCGTACGTTAGGATCAGGTGACGTGGAACAATTTGCCAACGCACCGGGGAAGTGTGTCCACTGTGCTCAACAAGGCAAGGGCTGAACCTTGCCAGTTAATATTTTATAATTAATTTTACATGTTTCTGAATTGTGCATATATGTTAAAAGTAAAAATGGCTCTGTACTTAGAGTAGCTATCCCTGAATATATATTTAGTTTGTACTAAAACAATCCTTGCTGCCATAGGACAACATAAAGTCTTATATCATAGCCCTCCTTTGAAATTAGGTTTTGCTCTCACTACAATTGCTTAGAATTGCAATGTCCCTATTTGCACATGTCTAAACTGACATGACGCTGAATTATGCGTGTTTTGAAAATACAGTTGTGCTTATCACTTTTAAAATGGGTGTAGATGATAGTGGGTTCTAATAAAAACGTTCTGCAAAACCTGATTGGGGTGGTTGGCTGTAAGGCAGGCGCAGCAGCACGAGACTTGGGCCAGTGTGGGGCCTACTCTGATTTTCTTAGAACCGATTCCTTGATGTAGTTGAGCAAAGTACTACAACGTGACAACGGTTGCTTGTATGGGCAAGCCCTGGTTTAGTACCCTTCGAACCCTTAGGCCAGACACTCCACTGGAGGTGTAGGAGCGGAGATCGATAGACTATCTATTGGCGCAGGAGGGGGACTCCTGTCTACTGGGGATCGACCAGGTTAGCAGGGCAAACCTTAGCGGGAGTGCCTTATTTAACAGAAGGTTGGAGAAAAGCCCTGTCGGGAGGACCTTGTTTTGGGATGAATACTGTCTCGTGTGTAAAGTGTGCAACCTCTGTAGAGTGTGCAACAATCATGATAGCCTTGCCTGAGGTCAAGGGCGGACGACGGGGAGCTGCCTCTCTGCTAGTTTCAATCATTTTGTTTTCGAAATGTTTTTAAAAGGAAAATCATGACAGAAATCGTGTGTTTTGGTTTTCTCCTCATAGGGGGGAATGTGAGCATAGGAATGTAGGTTCACGGTGGAGAACCGTGACTAGCCACTTTAGGCAAAACCTATAATCGCCGAAAAATTATGAAATCAAATGATTTAAATATTTGTTTTTCTAATGTTTACCATGTTTTAAAAGCATAGGGTATACTTTACAAAACTAGCTTTATGCAAAAGAACCTACCCTTCCTTTCTATACCTTAGTTGCATATAGTAAGCCTCTCTTGTAGCGTATTCACGTACTCACCTTGCGTTTCATGCGGGGCTGCTCAATCCAACGAGCAGGTTGCCATCCGTCTGAGAAATACCCCGAGGAGGAGATGTATGATGATGAAGGATTCGCTACCAGGATCCAGGACGATGTCTTTTAGCTACCTAAGCGATGCTGTCTACAGTATGCCTGTGGAGTTGGGACTTCCACACATGTTAAACTGGTTTTTATTTGAATAATGTGATTGAAGACTTCTGCTGCAATGATATGTAAAGGTCATAGTGCCTGAGACTTATTGTAGTAACGCCATGTTGGTGAGTACTTTAATGTAACGGTTTTATGCGCTTACGCTTGTGATCCAAAAGCTGTATGCATGTGTGCTCAAGCCACGTGATCCAGGGACTTGAACAGGTAAAGCACATCAAGGGCTTGATTCGATATCGGGTCCCTACAGATGATGAGGTAGATCACACCTACGACCAGCTCATTGAGGCCTTTCTCAAGCTGGATGATAAACTTACTAAGAGTAGGTCTAAGTGTAAGCGAATTGAGCAGGAAATAGCTAGTATTACTTCTAAGCTTGCTTATGTGAAATCCCAGATGTGCTCTTGCCCTCCTCTAGTCGACTTTGATGAATGGAAGGAGTGCGATAAACTGACTGAATAATTGAATGCACTTGTAGCTTTGTATAGAAGTGTGATCGCAGATTTTGATTTGCTTAGGGGGAGTCATGCTAGTGTACTTTCAGAACTAGATGAAACAAAAGAAGCTTTGATTGTTGCTACTTCTGTTACTAAAATAGAGCCTGCTTGCATGATTGTTCCCTCCATGATTTGTGGTGATCCAGCTGCACACACTACACTTAAGTACACTGTTAGCCCAAATGAGGGTTATAAAGATCATGTTTCACCTAAGGATCCACTTAGCTCAGATGAGAGATGCAGCATCTACTTTGTTGATGCTCCATATCTATATTGCACTTCCTTTAGGTTAGAAAATATGAACTTGCAATATAAAATCTCTGCCTTGCTTGCTGCATCTTCCTGTGAACGTTATGACGAGCGTGATGGGGAGTTGGCTAGTGTCTATCAGGATATGAGAGCAAGAATTCAGGGTAGACTAGCTGAGGTTCAGAGTGCCGAGTGTGTCTCCTGTCATGCTCTTAAGAGGGAAGTTAAGATGCTCACCGATAGGTGTCGTAATGCTTTGGGCAAAGGGAACATAAGTGAACAGGACTCTTCTGACTCTTCCCTTTCTTGTGAGTTTTGTCCCTAGTTTCACCAGGAGTGTGAGTACCTCATGAGAATTCTTGAGGAGTGTTGCTAAGAGTCCACCTAAAAAGGATACTTCCGTTGTTTCTTCGACCCATGGGAGAGGCAAAGGAGTCGTTTGCACCTTCTACGATAGAATAGGACACACTTAGAAGGACTGCTTTCGTTGTACCAAGCAGGCACATGACGAGCGTATCAAAGTGGCCAGGATCCAATGCCCTCCTAAGGCACCCGCACATAGTTTAGCTTCTCCTCAGGTTAGAATGGTGGGTAGACAGCCAAAACTTGGAGCCTAGCCTTCTGGTGCTTATGATGTTGTCAGTCTAGGGTGTGAGCAGCATCATCCTTAAGGGGTGACTCATGTTGGCAATAGAGGTGCTTGTCTGCGATGCATGGTGCCGACTCCATTGTGGAGGATTGGCAATAGGAACGAGGGTAGGAAGCATGGACATGATGCATCTGTCTTAGTTCAACGGCAGAGTGCTCCACGTCTAGCGCAGGGACATGCTCCTACTAGAGGATTTGACTTAGAGTAAAGTCTGCTAGATTTGGTCGCGTGGCTCAGTATTGTGTAACAAAAATAGCTCTTTTAATTTCCAATGTTTGGTCGCGTGGCTCAGTATTTGGGTACCAAAAATAGCTCTTTTGATTTCCAATGTTGAGCCACATTTCTTCACCCGTTGACTCAAGTGTGTCGGGTTGGGATGGGGACATGTGGATCATCAACTTCCGTTGTTGTCGTCACATGATCGGAAACTCGTGTTGGTTCTCCTCCTTGGTCCATGAGCCACAGGGTTAGAAAATCACCTTTGGGAATACTTCGTCAGGCCGTGTGCTCGTCTGAAGCCCTATCCAGGTTAGTGGCCAGGTTGTCTTTAAGAATGTGGTCCTTATCATCAGCTGGTCGACGACAGTTTTGAGGTTCACTTTACATAGAATGAAATTTGCATGCTTTATTGTTCTGGGAGTTTTCTTTGCTGGATTCATATGTTTGGGAGAGTTTTTCGTGCTGATTTCTGATCTTTAGTTGGCTTTTCTCATTACTTGATTGCTTTAGAGTCCTATGACACCTTCTAGCATAGGAGACTAGGTCACATTTGTTTTAAAATCTTGGCTAAAGTTAGCAGCCGAGATCTGATTCACGGTTTCCCAAACTAAAGATGGAAAATGACATAGATTGTTCTCCTTACTGGCATGGGAAGATGGCTTCTACTGCTCACTCACCAGTTACTAAGGTGATGATTGATGCACGGGCAATTACTGCATATGAACACTGGTGGTCCTTCCCGAGTGCAGTCCGTGGGTGGCAACTGATATGTGTTGGTTGTGGTCGATGATTTTTCGCGGTACTCTTTGGTTTACTTCATGTTAACCAAGAACGAAACATTTGATCATTTTCGATCCGTGGTTCGTAGGCTTTAATTCAGTTCGTAGGAGCGCTTCACGCAATCCGTTCAGACAACACAGAATTCAAAAATGCATAGTTTAAAAGCTATTGTTCTGATTCTGGTGTTGAGCATCAGTTCAATTCTCCGCACGTCGCCCAACAAAATGATGTTTTGGAGAGGAAGAATCGGACTTTGGTAGAGATGGCTAGTATTATGCTTGATGAATATTCTAGGTTGAGTATATTGCTACTGATTGCTATATTTCAAATAGGGTGTTTCTGAGATTCAAGTTGCATCTTACATCCTACGTCGATATGGGCGCAAACCTATTGTTTCACATTTTTTGGTGTTTAGATGCAAGTGTTTTATTCTAAAGTATAGAAAAAATTTGAACAAATTTAAATATCGATCTTTAGATGGCATTTTCCTTTGTTGTATAGCTCCTACAGTTAATTACCGTGTCTATGATAGTGTGAGGGGTAGGGTAGTAGAGTCTTGTGAGGTAACATTTGATGAGGCTGAAATTCGAACCAGTGACGTCGTCTAACTTTATTTACATCGACCAGAAGAAAGCCAACGTAAATAAACCGAATATTTACGTCGGCTTACACTTGCGTCGGCTCAGCCGACGTAAACACAAGTGATCCTGACTTAGGCCTGGAAAGTTGTCGTGCTTCCATTGTTTACGTCGATCTGACCATGTAAATAAGCCACATTGCCGATGTAAATATAGGAACCCATATTTACGTCGGCCAGACGGACGTAAACACGCGTGAAGACCCACCCAAACACAAACCATCAGACAACAAACTTGGCTGCTCCAAGATCATAGGTCACAGCCGCATGGCCAGTGGTAGGCAGCACAGGGAGCTCAGGTAAGGAGAGAGAGGAAATGCACATTCACACAACAGATGAATTCCTTAAAAATGATTCATGTATACCAGCTATTCACATTTTCCTTCAGTTCTGTACAATCAAATGTAATAGAACATGAATACAAAAAAATGGTGATGGCCCCTTCACAGCTATCTCGTGCAAGGGCCCAGCATGGTATTGGAATGTGCAACACCATGCCAACAAAAAAAAGGAATAATTTTAATCTTTATGTACTACACACGTTCCTTTTGGGAGAACGAAAAATTATCCCCAAGCCAGAGAGAAGTGATGACAAAAGAACCAACCTAGGTAAGAAAATAATTTACATGACACAACGGCTGCAAGGATAGAGAGTAAGAAACCCTAGGTTGAATTTGCAATATTGACGAAATAATACAGATCGCTCTCAGGGGATGAATAGGCCGCAGCTGTTGCTCTGAGGACTTAGCTCTTTAAGAATTGGAAGGCATGCATTGCAACAAGTTCTTGTGGCAGGGCGACGTTCTGAAATTCCTTGGCATCCATAGAATCTGCTACTTCATCAAGAGATATGGGCATGCTGCGACACAAAATTTTAAACCCCAGTAACGGATCATATTCTTAAAACTTAAAAGTATGTCAGAACCAGAATAACGGTGGGGGGAACCGAGGAAGGAGACAGATCTATCCCGATGGTAGCAAGAGTAACAATACGGTCTATAATGTAAAGTTTTATTCAAGCACCTTATTTCATCCTCCAGTAAAAAAGTGCTATCTGAAGTATCCTGTCCCGATTCTTTTGTCATCAATGTTCTCATCTCCTCCAGAACCTACAATCAAGAAGCAAATCAAGCAGCTCTCAATTTTTTACCTGTCTACTTATGTTCTAAAGAGGAATGTCAATTCAAATTGGGAAACCAGGAGCAGAAGAAAAACAGTTAAAATCCAGAAGGAATGATATTTAACTGATGTGTAAGTGCTTCAGGAGTTGGATTTGATAGAAACATGAACTTTATAAAGGTGCCTAACTGAATTTCCAATTATTATATCCCAGTTGAATCATGAGTAGACTAATCTGTGCTACATATTTGACTAATTTTCGTAACTAAACAGGCTTTAATATACACAACCAGAAGGTTAATAACTAAATTAATGTGTTGATAGACTGACTGCACTGCTTATGGTGAAGCACACCTGGATCTCAGTCCCCGTTGACAGACATTTTCCATGCATAGTGCTCATTGAAAGGCTCGAATTTGGAGAGTACTATCTAAAGAAGCATGTGATGGTTGCAGGGAGGTAAGCTATCCAATTTTGTGTTACGCTGTTGAAATTTTAGTGACTTGTGTAGTATTTTTCACATCATACTATTACAAACCAGCCGAGATCATCACACTAATTACTTTTCTGATGGTACACCGTAGATTAAAATCAAGACTCAATTGCAATTCGTGATCTCCTAAGAAATAAAGGTAATCCATTCCCAAAACAGAAAAGTAGGGTCTGGATTCAAAAAACTGGAAAATCGTAGAAACTTGTGTGAAATTATTTTGTTACACGCCGAATTATATAAAATATTAGCCATACTAAAGAAGCTAACTATCATTATTATCACTGAAACATGTAAAATAACAGACTTATCCACTTGCCTCTTCAGACACGCTCTCTGTATTATATTTGTCATCCCAATACTGAGTGCATATTTTGTAGAGCTGCTGGACACTTAGAACCTGCATAATACCAGAATAGATGGAATGACCATAGACTCTTCCCACCAAAAACGCACATGCCGAGGGGGAGAAAGAGAGAGAACTTACTGGGCAGAGATCGTTGACTATCTCATCATACGAAATTCTGAATTTTTTGAATATGACCTACACAACACAAATATGTCAGTGTCGAGTAATCATAGTGCGAACTCCAAGTGGGAAGAAAACCAAGCTAGGTGGATCAGGATGACCCACAGACTATGTTGCTGCACCACTAATGGAAGAGCATATTACATGCAATGTTCCAATTATTTTATTTAATAGCATATTACAAGAGTAAGAGATTGTTATCTTTCCATTGCTCCAACAAAACAAATAGGATAGTGTATCACTAGTATGTATATTCAGGTATGGTGTAAAAAACAATTTGATCCAATCCCATGAGATGTTTCGCACTGACAATTATTTGGTTATTGTTTCAGAGAAATTTAAGCTAAGCATAGGCAATTATGATAGGGAGGAATTGGTTAATAAGGAGTGGATATAAAAAAGCACATGTGGCTGGAAGTGGAACATACCAAGAAACCAACAGCTTGCCTTATGTGTGTGAGTTCATCCAATGCAGATCCTGTGTACTGTTCACATTTAACAGTTAGGTGATATTCATAAGAAAAAAAATAGATGATTATTCTTGAGATCTTGTGTTAAAGCATTTCAGTCAAAATTGAGAAATATTTAAAAACCCATAAAATGATGCACATTTTAAGGGGAAAACAGTTAATCCAATGGGTTTTACCAGATAAATATTCTCTCACAGTAGTGAGATGGTACAGCTTATGAACCTGGTCTGGGTTTGCAAAACCGTCGGTTAACCATGGCTAACCCCCGGTTAACCTGCCACCGTGTGTGGCCGGCTCGGAAAACAGCGGGATCAAACCATTCGAAATTCATGAAAATGAAATTTGAAATGAAAATTGTATAAAATTTGTAAAAAAAGTCCCTCCGTTCTAAAATATAAGGCATATTTGGACTCCACAAAAGTCTTTAAAGGTATAGTTTGACCGTTAGATTTCTCTATTATATATTATGAATTGTTACAGTATAATATTGTATCAAAAAGCACTTTAAAATATGAACAATTTGGTACAACTCTGGTATACTAACGATGCATATTATTTGATTTATTTATGGTCAAAATTTGGTATGTTTGACTTTTCTCCGGTCAAAATACGCCTTATATGTTGGAACGGAGGGAGTATTAATTATTATAAGCACTTTGGCTTAAACAAAATTTCAAATTTTAATATTTTTCTCATTATTTCATGTGATTTTGTGTTTTAAGAATTCAAAACGGCTAGGCTAACTGGGAGAAACCGCCAGCTAGGCGGCCAAATATTTGGCAAATTTCAAGCATAGTGGATCACTCCCTGAATTGGTGCCATCGAATATCACTGATGGAACGGGCATTGGCGACAACAACCGGGCTACCATAGCTGTGGTGAGACTACCTAGGGAGAACGGAGCTGTCCCTTGACGCGATGATGCTATCAGGAGACACGCACGCCGGGCCAGGAGGCGTTGTGACCCAGGACAGGAGCCAACGCGGATGGGATGAGGCAATGCAGCCTAAGGTGGTAGTTGGGAAGCCCAGCTGGGAGGCGGCACGACCCCGGGTGGGAGCCAACGCACATGGGCTGAGGTGATGCGGCCTGGGGTAGGAGTTGGGAGTGGCGGGTCCAACAAGAGACCATGTGGCATGGCCAGGCTTGGAGAAGGAAAATTGGGTTGGGAGGAGGGAGAAAAGAGGAAGGAAGAGCCGCCAGAGGGACCCCCTCCGGCGACTTAGGCACCTAGCCAGCAGCGACAGCGACTGCAAGGTGGATGGAGATGGAAACCCTAGGTCCCAAGGCTTGATACCATGTTGGATTAGAGCGTATCCATCAGATGGTGACCCAACGGGTTGTTGTATATACATGTACAAGAGTAGAGAAAAATGGATGGTGACCCAACGGGTTGTTGTATATACATGTACAAGAGTAGAGAAAAATGCAAGAAAACCTGTATACAAGTATCAAATCTAACACACCAATCTTCTAAAAGACTAATCGCAAGACCATTGTTTCTCCATGCTCTAGCTTCTGTGACGGCTAAGTTTAGTTGGCCTCGGTGGCTTCTTGCTCTGACAATGTCTGCTTTGACAGCACTAGCGCAATGAGTATTGCTCGTGACTTGGTGAAGCTTGTGCTTACCAAGCACATCGTCAATGATGCTCATTATGTTCGTCCCAGGTGCAAGATCAAGTGGTTACGCTTCGTCAAGTGCCTATGGATCTTCAACTTGAGGACTTCTTCACCAAGGCACATACTACACTGTAGCATGATTCACAAACTAGACCGTAGCATGATCCACATGATTCACCAAGGCCAAACTCAGTATTGTTGATCCATCATCATTTTTCAAGAGGGTGTTAGAATAGATACTTCCATAGGGGCTTCTTTGCATTTTTTTTCCTTTCCTTAGTACATGTATATACAACCCATTGTGCCCCTTGGAATAGATAAAATGCATTCCACTATCTCTAATAAGGTCAAATCTC